>JAAAKB020256615.1:0-10426 GCA_010014835.2 Apostichopus leukothele | reverse complement strand
GATATATTGGGTTCGGAAAGGTTTTCCTATATAACCCATTCTCCTTATTACGTTATTGAATATCATATGATCTGTGAGTTTGGATATACATGGACACATAAAAACGAAGAGGGAAATTTGTAAGCACACGATACATTAAAAGAGTAACAATTCATTTGGGACTCGAGTTACTTCAATTCCAAGTTACTTCGAGTTATACTTCAATTCCAGGAGAGCATATCAGTATGGAAAACAGGGAAAACAGGGAAAACCGTGATACCTATGCACACGGTACGGTAACCGCGGTTCAATCTGCTATATATAGATTACAACATAGGAGAAGGAGAATTTCGTAGTACTTATTACACCATATATTACATTATACAATAACGATAGTAACCTTTCTACGCTTAACTTGCATTTTTCTCTGGTATTTCTCTGGAAGGTCCTCATATATTTAACTCCAATGACGTCATCAAATGTAAAGTACCGGTATATCATTACAAAGATATAATGATAGGTCTGTCATATATTGAATGCTAACCATGTGCTTTGCATATATTTATTATTTTGGTATAGTAGTTTCATCCATGATAAGCTATTCCATTCTAAGAAAGCAAACACTAAAACACCTCAAACTTTATCCGAAGACCTTGGCAATGACAATGAGAAGGTTATAGCAGACGATTCGACGGTCGTTTCAAATTATTGAAACGCCGTGCTTTACTATAGCAATTTGCGTGGGTTGGTGGTATCCGTGAGATATGTGAAGCGTTCATGTTGCTATAGGAATCAACATAATAACGACACATCAAGTTTGGTTCTGCCATTCATTAGTTTCATCCTTATAAATTCGCCTCTAATCCGGTTACCGCTATGCTGGAACCAGAGGGTATATTGATTTATCAAGATAAATCCTTAATATCGTTTATGTTTCTTTAGATGCACTTCGGGTAATTACTTATAGAAGTACTTAACATGCGAGACAGCTCGTAAATCCAATAAACTTGTATGTTTAAAATTTTCATAGTGTTGTCTTCATATTCGTCTTGTCATGAAGGATTTGTTTTGTATATATAGGGGAAGTATTGCGACATATACGATCTTTAAATAACCTCGTCGTCTTCTGTATTCCATCGCATGTAACATGGTGATAATATGCTTGTCTTTTGTATCTATGCTATTTGTGGAGACGACATGGCTACCTTGTACATATGTATAACAGATGGTGACATATTTTTATTTAATTGTGTAGATATTTTCCCATAAATTCCACGAAACTATAACACGAAATAATTATGTCTGCATAGGAAGTAGACTATTTCAGTATAAGCGAGAGCGCTATTCACGATTACGTATAAGAAACAACAATACCCAGAGTGTACAACCGTTCCTATATAACAACATGGTGTGTTACTGTTATCCTTTAAATCTTTGCTGCCTGCCTGGTTTGGTAACGTGTGATATTTATAGTCTTATATGAAATGCATTCACAACTATATATCTATAAAGATTGTCAAATTAAACAGCCATGTTACCAGTATATACAATTATACACTAGCGTTATTCGTTGGCCGTTCTACCATGTTCTTCAACAAGTGGGCATGTTATATTAGCTATATATTTGTTGGTAAACAGAATGTAATAAACAAAATGTTGTATACTCTCTTCTCAATATTGCTTACACACAACATAATGTGACAGTGCTGACATGATTTTTTGGCTTCAATCTGTCCTGCAGGAATGAATAAATATATAAATAGATTTACTTCGTACTATTTTGACGCGGTGAGAGTGAGTATCTGGGTCGCGAAATTAATCTTTTGGGAAGGTTTTACTGCGTTTGATGATGGCACAAACATGTTCAACTTGTATGGCAGCGGAGACCATTACATGCAAGAGAAATCATTTAAGCCAATTTCAAAAGATTGTAAATATTATCAGCATATGTTAAGAGACATGATGAAAGCCACTCCGAACGACTATTTGTGTGAAATTGGTTACCCGCATGTAGCCAAAGTTGATTTCAAAAACGTCTCGTGGGTGAAGAAGTTTACATCGAAATGAGGTCGAGAACATGTTGAAAGAGCTGGTAAATTAGATAGAAATCGGTAAACTGGGTGCATGTTGTGTGAGAGAAGATGTCTCACGAGGAAACGGCAATTGAACGAACATCAGCCGGACAGTGTAAAAATGAACACTTACTGCAGGGTTGCATATAGCCTATACATATTCGGGGATTACCAGTCCTCCCAGTGACTCGCCGCGTTAGGCTAGTTTTGACAGAAATTCATTAACAGTTGTACACTTCTTCACTTTCGTTATGTGAATAAGTGTCACTGCTTCCGAAGAAAACATGAAGAAATTATGAATTTAATGTAATGGGTCATTATGATACATCATCACACTTTGACAGTAGCCTTTAGACATAAGTTGACATTTATTCCATGTCAAAGTAAGAACATACTGAGACTTATGTTTGAAGCTTTGGTACCGTTAATATGTAAAGGTCCGTAGCCACTGGGAACATGGTTATACGGGTCTCCTCTCATCCTCATTTTATTTTTATATGGCTTAAATGTTCTAACACACGAACGCACGCAAAGTCGTAAGCCCTCTTATCGAAACATCTTTGTGCAAGGAGACACCCCTCCCCTTAGACCCTTCATCAGAACGGTCGTCAGCAAAATTTTCCACCTTACCCCTAAAATGTGAATTCTTTACAGAGGGTAGAGCCTATATGGACGTGTCATGAAAAGAAAGTCATATCAATATAAGGTTTAATGAAAATGGGGACAAAAGTTTTGGCTTTATCCGTTGATTACACTAGGGCTTGCTTCGTGCCTGCTACGTGCCTGATACGTGCCTACTACGTGCTTGCTACGTGCCTGCTACGTGCTTGCTACGTGACTGCTACGTGCTTGCTACGTGCCTGCTACGTGCTCGCTACGTGACTGCTACGTGCCTGCTACGATGTACTATATTCATGGCTTTACTTTGTAACACTCGATCAGATTCCATAGTTTCGAGGTGCATAGAAAAGGGCTGAAATTGTGTGGAACGACCGTGTATGCACTTCGTTCACCAAAGTTAGTTAGTATACACAATGAATGCACACATTAAAATAGAGGCCATTTTTGATGCACTTCGCCATAGTTATGAAAGCTGATTCCACTATTTTAGTCATAACGAACTTGAAATTGAGGCTTTCTAAACTCGTTATATATTCATCGATATATGAAAGGAGGCCCTTTTAAACAAGCTCTGTAATATAAATCATTCCCGAAAGGAAATCCAACGCATCTTAAGCACTCTTTAACTCTACATTTGGCTTCCCATGGGGGTACATCCCACGTCACAAAAAAGGATAGGTCTACGGGGAACGTTTCTTTGATAGTGTGGTGACATCGTTAAAAGAACACTTACATATTAAACAGAGGAATATTGACACTTAATTCCTTAGTCTCCCCCTCGACATATGACAAGGACAAAAATCAATGATAAACCAATGGAAAGTCAGAAAATAGACGATGAAAATGTATATAGTTTTGTGTCATGTCTGCTATTATGTTACTGTCGTCAACTGAAAACAATTGAACTCCATGCATGTATAAACAACATTGCTTGCTGTCACGTATAGGCATAGAGTCTACACATCTGCATCTAACATGTTATTAAGTAACTGTATTTGCCGATGGTAACAAGTTGATTTGGTGAATTGCCAAAAGTAAAATTCGGTCCACGTTTCTCTTATCCATATATTTATCAATGTAATCAGACCAACATCGTCTTCTACTCTTTGTTTCAATCAGCCAAACAATTGCAACAACTTGCTCCTTCCCTTACACTTGAATTATTCCTCTTATCTTTCTTTAGAGGCCATTTTTTAAACGGGTAACTACATAAGCATACTATTAGTTACAACTCTCGAGTTATTCAACTTTCAGTAATGGCTCGTTAACAAGTCGAGTGCAAGCTTGATATAAGTCGGCCAGGTTAGAAGTTCATTGCTTTATCAATACAAACAATTTTACATACTAAAATACCCATATTTGAAGGTGCTCAGATGCCAAATGCTGGCACTTGTGTAGCTTCTGAAGCACATAGACTACACTAGTTTTGCTAACAATTTACATTTTTAAAATTTTTTTTAGTGAAATATATTACGTACCTGGTAAAAGTTATTAGTTTGTTTCAAAGAGAGCCGTATAAGTAATGTTTCTCGCATGCGTAACTGATGCATTATTAGTCTGTATGATTTTGGCATAGACTAGGCCCAATTTGTGTTGAATATATTGTTAGGAATGTCGGGATTTTAGATGAAAATAGTGCTGGGCGGGATTCATGATTTTTTAGACAGTGCTGGGCGGTAATTTTTAGTGCTGGACGGGGCCGCCCAGTGCCGCCCAGAGTGGGCACATCCCCGTATATACAAATATGGTATTTAAGTATTTAAAAATGTTTAATTGTCGTTGCCATCCCTATATAGAGGAACATTACGGTATGAATTTACACTTATACATGTTGGATACATGGATAACACAACATAAGCAAACATTTATTGCGATTTAAATTGCATAGTTTTATCAGGCTATCCCATCGCAAGATTATTTACAACTATACCTTGGGAAGACCTATAGATCAGACTTCGTAACGTATAGGCCTTCAGAGGTGATTGCATACTTCCATATACTTGATCAAACCATTCAACTCTCGCATAGGCCCGTTTGGGGTTTATTTTATCACTGCCATAGTTAGTGTGTTGCGCTTAAAGGCAAAATATTAGTCATGATATGCCATAGACCAAGAAAAAAAAAATTGAGTTTCAGAAATGTTCAAGAACCATTAGGCATAAGGTTATCTTTGAAAATATGCTCCATATCTGGAATGTTCCTTTCCTAACTTGATGATGACGTTGACTCATCAGTCTAAGTCTAATTGTATGACGTTAATCTATTGTTTATAAATTATAATACATCAACCAAAACATGCTCTTTTAACTCCATAGAAACAACCCCTATGTGACATTCAACGTTATTTGCCCCTGCAGGCAAATTGGTAACAAGATGTAAACATATCACTTAACGCCATGGAAGTCTCTGCTTTTCCATAGGCCTTTGTGTTACATTTGAGAACTGACCTTTATGCCGTAGACTTTATTGTCCAGCCACTTTTACTGATGAATCTCAGCTATTTAAATGGTCATTTCTCAAAACTTAAAAGTGTTATAGAAATACAACGTGGACTGAATTTCAGTCATTGTTTAACCGTTTACAACATATGAAAAATAATTTTTGTACCGTAAGTTATCCTTTTAACATCTTCTTACGATGTACAACCTGCCGACTGTTTTATACTGTAGACACGATCTTAAATGCAATTTGTCTTCATTTTAATTCACACTAGATCATGATTGATTAATTAAGTTATCATCCAATGTACCCCTAATATCATAACTTTAGCTGCAGCATCCAATTATTCCTTGCGCCTCTTTCCGTACGAAAGAATTTGACTAGCTTCCCTTTCGTAAGAAGGAAACCGATATAAGAGAGAATAAATGGAAATAGTTGATTGTGTGAAAAGGGTGAAGAAGGAGCAATGACTCATTTATGATATTACTTTGTATTTTTTATGATAGTACGCTGACTGAGTTTTAAATGTGTAATATATTATGACGGAAAATGAAATCAAGTATTAAAATAAAATACGTCGAAATTAAATGGTTTACTGGTGATGTGAGGTGAGTTGTAATTAGGATATTATTTTTTATTATTATATTAATGTTAAAATAAGATGTCTATCTCATACCTAAAGTGATATTTTTGTCTTATTTGACGAAAAACATCTTTGAACAAATTTGGAAATGTAGATAGATATAGATATCGGTGGAGGCTGGAAATATTTCCACTGTTCTGGATTTTCCAACACATTGCCGTTAAGTATAGATATACAGACATACAGACAGATATATGATAGATACGCGGATAGAGAGACATATAGATAGATAGATAGATAGACGGATAGACAGATAGAGACACATACAGACAGGCATACATTACATAGATAGACAGATAGAAAACATTTATAAAGCCGAGCTTCTAAAATAGACATTGCATAGATGGGTTAGGATCCAAAAGAATCATACCATATCAAGTCTGTTATAAAACACCTGGCTATTCTGTGTGAAAAACATATGCTTTAACTGGCGTTTGAATCTATCAAAGCCCTCAATCTTGCCTATGTACGTAGAAAGAAAGGGCCAAAAACTATGACTCGTAATTGACAAATAAAGAGTACTGTATTAGAAAGTAAATGGGAATTTTCGGTACCCCTGGGACCTTCGTCAGCAATACTTGGCAGTTGAAACAATTGATGATGAAGGTTCCAGAGGGACCGAAAATTCAAATATATTTTCTAATAGAGTCTCTGCTTACGTTTATTATAGAATTTCTTTTGGAGTACACACATGGAGTTGCGGCATACAATTATTATACAGAAAACCCGCATGTACTCCAAAGGAAATTAATTAGTAAACGAATGCCGAGCAATAAGGTGAGAGTCATAATTGACAAATAAGGAGTATAAATATATAAGTGTGTGCGTGCGTGGGTGGGTGGGTGTGTGTGTAAGAATATGTAACGCTTCTTAGATAATGAAAAGATCCAGTTAGAGGCAACGATTTGTTTGCGCAAGAAACTCTCCACGTGTTGAACGAAGAAAAACATTTAAAGAATTAAGGACATATTTGGCTATATGCTGATGCATGCTATGTACGATGCGACGTCATCTTTGTAGTTTGCCGCCGATCATTTAACGCGGGAGTCTTAATGTGAATATCTAATCAACCCAAAGATACATTAAAGCAACATGACATGAGTATTGTAACATCCTTTACGTTTTTAATATATGTCGAATGTTCTCACAACACATTAAAGCGATATATAAATATACATAAATGAACTGGCTTAAAACAAAATAAATTACATATGATATAGTTCTTCTTCTTCTTAAGTTGTTGTTGCTGATGTTGATGATGTTGTTGATGCTGTTGTTTTTAGTCTTGTTTCGGTGATGCCATTGTTTTGTTTTTCCTTTGTTCATGAAGATTTCTTAATGTTTACTTTTTGACTTACTCGGAGTTCACAATATCCAGACTGACAATAATGTTATTTGAACACATGGCAGTGCTTTTCCTATAGTCAAAGCACTCATAAATGATTTCATCTTTAATTTATGATTGCCAGATGTCTTGCACATCATTATGTTGATATATAAATCATTAAACTGACAACACATTATCGATATAATGCAGTGATCCTCGTCATCTTTATTAGCCATTAATCAATCAAGATTAGTTGTTCTGGTTAAAGTTATACTTTTATCGTTTTTAGAATGAACTTTATTTCTCCCTGAATTATGAGTGTGATTTATTCCCTTCGGATTTGCTTTATTCCTATACACTAATGTACTACTGTTTTCTGGGGTAAGCAAGGGTTTTGTAGGCAGTACTGTGATTATTATCGCAGTCCCATCAAAGAAGGGTTTTTTTGCAGTATGACACTATACCCTCTCCCACCCCACCCCACCCCGTCTCAAATACATACACACCGTTGAAATTCTGTGCTAGTCTCTGGTATTATTATCCATTCCATCATTGTCCGTAAGAAGTATACAGTTCACGGTTTGCGCGTGATCTATCTGTGATTAACGCAACGAGGTAGAACATATATTATTCAGTAGCCAATATGTAACATATTTGTATTGATAAAGTAAGATTCCGCCTTAGCTGAGGTATAATGTCGTGCATATATGATGTTCCAACACAAGGCAAACACTGTTTGTTTGGTAACTGACAACATAAAAACAGGGTTCCTATACCATTTCAACGATGTTATCAATATTACGATGACTTGACTTCACACAATGCCAAACACACATCAGCACGTCTTTGGCATCATTTATCAGTTTGTGTGTACAAACTTCATGAGATTCACATTACTGCGTGGAAGGCAAATCTAAACATTCGACGGGGCTGGAAGGGAAGCATAAAGAAAACATGTGCGACTGTAATTCGTCTTGTCATTGCAGGCCAGTTTTATTTTACTCTGGCGTGATAACGGTAGGTTTAAATTATTTACTCCATATGTTTCTCTTAAATTGAACTGTTATATGAACGCACACAATATAATACGATAGGCTGTTTTAAATACGGTAGTTTTGTTTACATCAGAAACATGTTTGTATGGTGTGCATATATATAACGTGATAGAAAAGAGCACTTATGCTAATAATTGAGACGTATAACGGCGTCCCTTATATTCTTAAGTTCCAGCTGTTTGTGTCGTCATCGATATCAGTCCCGTCATTTGACCCGTGAGGTCATTTATATTAAACAAATGTAAAAAGGGTATATGCGGTTATCATGCATGTAGTCCAAGAAGAAGAAAAAGCAACAATAACAACAAATAACAACTTAGAACAGAACAGAACAGAACAGAACAGAGTTTTAATTGTGTGTTTATCGTAAACAGCAACACTTCCAAAGGCAGGTTAAAATATCGCAACAGTTTTTGCGAGACATTCTAGAGATAGAGTGGAGGTGAGCAAGGCTCTCAAAGAATTGATGATTTTAACGACACACTAAGAATAAGGTATAAGAACCACCTCACACTGAAATGTGTTTACGTGGTTCTATGGCGACACGTCTCCATAAACGAACTCAGGTTTTAACCAAATGCTTTCCTCCCCGAGCGAGAGATGTCTTCATGCCTGAGCAACTTCAGCTGCCTTTGAATGGGACTTAATAATTAAAAAAATATGAAATATCTTTTTCTGTACCTTCCCGACCTCATTGAAGTTAAGAAGCTATTTTTATTATTTGATAAAAGGTACACACATGGTTTATGTCGTGGCTTTATTTCTAGACCTCATAAGTCTATAATTTGATCTACAATTATTCCTGCCTTTAAGGATTATTTCCGCCTTAAAGAGGAGGGTTTGTCGAATATACACTTTTAGACGTTCGTAATATAACGATCGAGGCTACCCTTTTTTCGCTGTCGTGCATGGTGAGTGCAGGAATTTACAGTTTGACCGAGAATATGTCGCTGAAGGAATAACTCAGCGGGCTGCACAGCGTGAATAACAAGGAGTACTTTATCACAAATCCATTTAACTTCTACGAAACGTCAGTTGGACATGTTTTTGAATGCAAAGTGCTCTAACATTTGGCG
Organism: Apostichopus leukothele; assembly: GCA_010014835.2. Taxonomy (NCBI): domain Eukaryota; kingdom Metazoa; phylum Echinodermata; class Holothuroidea; order Aspidochirotida; family Stichopodidae; genus Apostichopus; species Apostichopus leukothele. The sequence continues at coordinate 1,214 of JAAAKB020256615.1, read as the reverse complement.
GGATGTACGTGATCCTTTTGAATGGGGAAGTTTTAATCAATGCCTTGAAGGTCCAAAATTTTTGTTCAAGGTTACCTATAGGGATTTGGCAAAGCCTAGATGAATAAGTGAAATTTAGCGTTTACATTACTGGAGACAAATATTAGAAATTTTCCTATACACATTTGAGTACAGGCGCGTGCTTACTACCCGTTTGTCCGTACATGGAAAGTTGCAATGCATTGATGACATCAGCATGTCTTGTCGATGCATATATATATATTACCAGGTCAGGACAATATAACAGGGTGTTTTGGTTTAATCCAAGTAGCACAGGATTTCTCCGTCGTATCACTGTGTACTGCCTGAGTCTAACATTGATTACATCTTGCAATCAAGCTCAGCATGCAACCATAAAGGTTAAGGCAATCGATTGCGTTTATTTTTATATTTTTTTTTGTATATTATGAAACATTTGTGTCTCCAAACCCACCCTTTCGTTCTTGTCAGAAGTATTTTATGTCAATATAATTTGGTTCAACCAAGATGCTTTAAATCAGTTGCTACTGAGTAGTTATTATCACGTGAATGAGACAACTATTTCGTTCGAGAGTTATCTAAAAATTATTAGTTTGCTACACCCAGCTAGTGCATTGTACATGGCTCGCCATGCATTCCCAGGTTGTACATGCGCTGTATCGCGAGCTGTCTGACGTAACCCGGCCGGTTACTTCGCTTAACTAATGTGACATATACACGTCAGGCGGACCTTGTTTTGAAATGAACGATACCTGGTTAGGTGTATTTACCGAGTATAATGTCAAATGCTTCTCTTTCGATGTACCAACAATAGAACCTCATAGTGTTCGTATTTTACATAACAAGATGTATTTGCTTGAACGAATATGATATAGGGAGAGGAATGTTTACGTTAGTTAGTACATGGACCACATACTACAGATAACCTTCAATATTACATTCAGCTGGAACGAGGTTACTGCCTTTGACGTGATAACCTTCTCGATGACTTTGCATTCATATATGTTAAACACTACATTCGTTTCTATTCCTGGGTGGTACGTAGGATGTGAGAGGACTTATTAAATGTAAGATCCTTCTTTCCTAAATCGATGCAGGAGTATTGCGCAAGCTTTAAATATATATATATATATATATATATATATAAATATATATATATATATATAAGATCAGGAGAGCGTCGTGTAGAGAGAGAG
>JAAAKB020256604.1:0-10426 GCA_010014835.2 Apostichopus leukothele | reverse complement strand
TTCTTTTTCTTTTCCTTTCCTTCCTCTCCTCCTTTTCTTTTTTTCCCCTCTTTTCCCCTTTTTTCTTCTCTTTTTTTTCTCTCCTCTTTTCCTTACCCGGGGGGCGCGCGCCCCCAACGCCCCCCCCCTGGATACGCACCTGTATTGCATGTTTGTTGCTGACCATAAATAAAATGTTATTTATATAGCACACCAAAAAGTCATCATCCATCACGCCAGAACGATTTGACAGTTTGTGTTATGCTTTTGTATGAACTTTCTGCACAATTGATCGACAAACGATCGTAATTGAAACCGGTAATGACCGGTTTCAATTGAAAGATTTAGACTTCCGATACTTATTCAGCGGTACTGCTTTTATTAATTCGTTTTTCATGTATACTGTTTGCCATCTTAAAAGTTCAATTGCCATTCAAACTCAATTAACTCTTCAAGAGATCTCCTGAAGGATGGCTGTGGGAAGATAAAGTGTTTCCATATGTCAAATGAATTTAAAAGAAAGGGGGGGGGGGATTGGAGGGGTAAATGGATTGGCCGGTGATGGGATTGACGGGTCGGGCTTTTGAGTTCAGCTATGTTTTCGAAAACAAAACTCTGGGATTTGGTTGCTGAAAATATACACGGACACGTCACGGGAAATTGAAGGTAATTGATGACATTTAGCGAGATGTCAACCAGAGGGAATTATAATACATAATAATACATGGAGTATGCTACTGCCGATAGTATAGAACACATTGGTTGGGCCTCTAATGCTTGGCAAGGATATGTTAACCAAGCTAATTGTATTATTGAAAGAAAGGTATTTTTGTTACGAAAATTATTTGGAAGTCAAAGCCTATGGTTGACTTTTTTAACTCTTTAAATTTCATTATCTGCCCCATACTTTTCTTAATCGCCAATGTTGCTCATTGGTGCGAGGTGGGTGGAAGATGTGACCAAGGTTTTTTTTTTACCATTGTCCCACCCTTTCTGACCCAAATGGCATTCACATGATGAGTATGAAGAAAATTAAAACTGCTTATATATCTTGTTAACAAGCTAACATACTACAGTGGAGTCACAGTGTGACATCGATTGGCATTTAACCTCCATCACTATCACAAAATCGCTTCTTCTCCATATGACTCAAGGAGACTACAGACCCCTTGCAAGTGTCTCACACACACACACACACACACACACACGCACGCACGTACCCACACGACATATTCCTTTAATTGAACTATAATATTATGAAATACACATCTGAAGCCTGGTCCTGTCAATCTTTACATGGGATGTGCCTAATTTATTTCAAACTTTAGTAGGCCTACAACAAAGATAACCGTTTTCATACGTTTGAAAATGTGGGGGTTGAGAAGGTTAACATTGGACGAACTGAAACTACAACTTAGTCCTCGAAACAAAGTACCTCGGTTGCATATATCACTATGCTTATATTTGCCACTTCAGACGAAAGTCCATGTTGTGGTTTAATTAAGCACCATTTAGTTTCGTATATTAGACAATTAAGGGCTCTCCTTGGACGTGAACAGGGTGGAACAAACATGTCCCGTGATTATAGAGTAATTACTTGTGTCAGTGAGTCAAAACAGCCCATAGAAACAGAAAACTTCCTTGCTGTCCGAATACATGACTTAATGAACTCCTCAGAAGCAGGCCCGTAGCCAGAGTTTGATGTCTCTTTGCTTGGGGGGGGGGGGGGGGTTCCCCTGTTGGTTGATCTCCATCATACAAATTGGTGCTTCCATCATTTTAACTACATTTGTGTAGGTACAAGTTTCCATTTTTAATGCGTGTTACTAAATGTAAGCCATTTGGAAGAAAGTCTTGAAGAGAGCATGCATGTTTTTGTAATTGACATATGTCAAATTAAATTGAGATACAGTATATCGGTTTTTCCTCCACTCATTGGACGACCAATGTCATACGTTGTTTTTTAGTGCTCTGATTGAAGAAATCGATATGTCAAATTAAATTTACATATGTAAGTTTTTGGTGCTATCATTGGACGATCATCGTCAGATGTCATTTTCTTGTGCTCTGATTGGACGAAAACGATGTATGTCAACTTAAATTGACTTATGTCGAATTACAATTTCAGCAAGCTATAACATTACGTGGCTGATGACTTTTAATTAATGATTTCGCTTCGGAAACTGACGATTACATCCTTAGGAGCTTGCTCTTCATTGCAAAAGACTTGCAAGTAATATTTGGTGAAGGAACTTTAAAACAGGAACTAAGATTTTAAGTCATTTTAAAGAATCAAGATAGAAACTCTACAGTGACAGTCTTTGAGAATAATAGGTTCTGTATTACTATGCACGAAATTTTACAAAAGAATATGTAAAACATTAAAGAATGTTCCAGGAGCAAACATTACAGTCCCTTATGTTACGGTGAATTTGGTACGGCCGATAAAATATTGAAAACTGGTTCCACTCTCTAACCTTTTTTTTCATGGAAAAGAGAGATGTTATTTCTTACATTATCTTCTAACAAATTATGCAGAAAAGCTGTCATACCATTCAACATTGGCAATCGAATCCCGAATTAAACCTATGAAGGGAAAAACAGGATATTTACCTCTCAGCAGTGGTGAAAACTGTCTCAGAAACAATGAGCAGCTTAGAGATTGTCTTTTAATCATCTAGCATTTTTGTTGCATGCAAAGGTATACTGTAGCACACTCGTAAAATAAAACCCCTCTAGACAGAACATCTTGTTTGGTGACATTGTTTTAAATAGAGGCAGTGTAAGTTGAACATAATATTAGTAAAATAGTTTGGTAGCATTAAATATAAATAGTACAGTACCACAACATATTGGGAAAATGAGCCTTATTATGCTAAACATAAAAAATGTCACAAATGCAGTGTTAGCTCAGTGGTTAATGCCGGTGCCTTTTAATCATAAGGTCCCGAGTTTGAGTCGCTCCAAGATTAATGTATGTCGTCCAGTTACAGAGTTGTTGACAATTCATAATTATGGACGTTAAATATGAATCTAAGAGACTGACTTCAGTCAGCTTGCGGCTTTGATAGGCCAATGAGGCTTCTTCGCAGGTTCCTGCTTGCAGGAGGATCTAAAATACATACATACAATACATCCAAATACATTACGTTTAGAGTTCATCACTTGGTCCATGTCAATTTACCCTACTGTTACCTTGCAGCAACTTGCGAACAAGTAGTAAATTCAACTTAGTCTGACAGGCTTACACAATACTCTGGGAGAACAATAGCTACAGTATTGATAACTGGTCGGCTCAAACAAATCATTGCCTGATTGATATCTTTATCAGTTCCCACAACTGTACAAGTTTTCTCCAAGTCATATATTTTGAGAAGCTGAATTTACATTGAGGTACCAGCCATCTCTTTCCCTTTCCAAAGTATATCATATATTAGCATTTAGATATATATCATACATGTTTGGTGAAGTCTCATATACAAGCTATATAATTTATACGTGTTTTCACACTTTGTAGTAACTTTTCTATATTAATTATTTGAAATCATTACAACAATTCTCAAAGACTCCCATTAGCACCGTTCACTTGCAACGCTTCTGTCTAAATTCGTTAATCTTCTTGACGATCAAAACACCAAACTCCTCGTGCATTTCAGCAAAGGACCGTACATCACGAACATGAAACACAGAGCGCCCTCGTTCAACTGTCGATTTCAAAGACTCGGAAGACTTCGCACGGTGGAAGAACTTACTAGAAGCACGGTTGGGAAAGTCACTCAGCTTCTGGTTTATGGCAAACACCTCCTTATTTAATCCCGTAGCAAAGCCCGCCATATTTTCGTAGAGCACAGAATGTAGGCGAGGCGGCTTCACAGGGGCTCTCTTCTTTCTGACATGAGATCGGCTGGGCAGTTGTAAGGCAGACTTTGAAACTGGTAGAGTCTCTTTTTCCGTATAATGAGAGGCTGTAAGGTCTGTATCTGAATGCGTTAAGTTATGTGATAGACTTCTAAACGTGTTCGGGTTAGAGTTTGACAAATCTTCTAGACTCGCTGACATGTAGGTTGCATTTTCAAAATCTGTCGAAGAGGACTTCTCTAAGGCGAGGTGCGATGCAGGGTCAAGGTTGGCATATTGGGATTCGCTGCTGGTCGAGTCACCGGTACCTTCCTCTCCTTCCTCTGAGTCCGATTCGCTGCTGTCTCTATTCACGATGAAAACTGGCACTCCATTATCTTTGGAATTTTCTTGCGCGGAGTGTCCGGCCAAAGTATTTGGCAACTCATCCAAGACGTCGTACAATGGATTCGGAAACGCGGCCAACTTGAGCGTCGAACCCTTTTCCGAAGGAAAGGTAGCGCGTACGATAGCACCACTTTTACGATGGATGGCGCTAGCCGCACCGTCTGCTGAAAAAATGTCTCCGTTGGCGGCTGCTGCTCCATCCCCACCCCCGGCCTCGTCCTCTGTCATTAACAGGTCGCCCCCCTCGTGGTGAGAGATTTCATCCATCTGTCTCTGGAGTTCATCCACAACTGCTTTCATGTAATCGTAAGTGGCACACGATAACGCCTTCATCCAGGATTCCATAGCCTCTGGGGTATCGGCTACCAGTCGGTAATCTTTACTGACATTCCCCGAGAACGAGAGCTGGAATGCATGGAGCCCCTCCACAGTGTCTGCCAGTTCTATCCGGCATCCTTCTAAGACTATTGCACCTTGTGGTTCCCGATCTCCCTTCTTGTCAAAGTAGAAGAGGATGTTCCCTTTCAGGACGCACCATTTGGTCTGGTAGGTCCCCTTGCTCTCCGAGAACTTCTGTAGCGATCCGGATTTGTCGACGTGAGAATTGCAGCTGGCAAAGTATGCCACGTTGCGGTGATTCACTCTCATAATTGCTATGAAGCTGATGAACACTGCAGACAGGAAAACATGACTAATTGTTCATCCGAGACTCACCGTTAGCCGATCCCCACATTTTCTGTTATTCTTACTACCCTCACGAGCAGGAAATTTTGTTTCTTTTAGGAAACCGCGTAATTCCCTAATTGAAGCAGTCTTTCCTTCCCTGTCAGCAGCACGTACTTCATAGGCGCCTGTCGACAATAAGGAAATAAGAAAAACATTGATTTCAGTTATTCATTGATATGTACATGATACATATTCAGATAGAATCTGATGGTTTGAGAAATGGCTGATCAGTATGTACAAAACAAAACAACCTGCTTTAAACTTTATCATACAAATTTCTGCAACATTTAAGGAAAGAGCAAAAAAATCTAATTTTGAATTACCATGCATGTTTCACTTATAATATAGACAGAGAGATCAGCACAATCCCATCCTGTAGAAGCAATAATAGTTCTCGCCAAACAGAAACTGCTGATTAACTACCTGTCGGAAGACTAGAATAATTCATTCTACCAACCCACAAATCTTGAAACCACTTCCACACTCTTTAAGTATAAAGTTCTGCCATTTCCCTAAGCTTGCACACCCAACCTTGCCCACACTCCACATACTGAACTTCAGATAATGCTGTGTGCAACAGTCTCCTTTACCCACTTCCTTCCTTTGACTTTACAGTACTGTACATCTCAACCCTTCCCCTCCACAGTACTATACAAGAGCAAACAAGAGCGATGATGCCACTTCCCCCTTCCAACCTTGCCCACACTCCATGTACTGAACCGCAGATAATGCTGTGTGCAACATTGGCTGACATACAATCTCCTTTACCCACTCTCTTCCTTTGACTGTACAGTACATCTCAACCCTTCCCCTCCACAGTACTATACAAGAGCAAACAAGAGCAGTGATGTCACCTCCCCCTTCCTCTTCTCAGTCCTAACTTGCCATATAAGAAAAGCTTAAAACCTGCATTTTAAAGAAGACAATTTTTTTCAGGGAATTACATTACTGTTACACAACTGTACATTTTATCTGTAAGTTTTCATCTCATGTTTAGAACACACAGGTTGTGGACCTAAGTACATACAGTAAAATGTCTACACGCTTAACTACTGTACCACCTGCCCTGGGTCAGAGAAAATCACTTTTCAATGGGAGCAAATAACTTGACCTACTGTACTATACCTAGAGGTACTGTATGCTGGCAGAGATCTCTATCTCGCAGGGAAAAAAACACAAATTACTCAGATCATTGAAAAATTATTATTAATAGAATAACCAATTGGCTTAGTGATTCCTTGCTACATTTCATATGACAAACCTTTAGCTATATCAATGTACCAAGGCCTTTTCCAAGGATGACTTTCTGGTACAAACTTACATTTGATACGTTGTAGATCCCCTTTAAAACACACTGCTTAACAGTCCAGATTGGCTATAAACCCTTTAATTTGTGAGAACCCTTTAAACAAGTGAATTTCATCAACTAAAATTGACTGGACTATTAGTCTAATTAGTACACCGACCATTCCATCAGTTCCTCAGATGCAAAACAAACAAATGAGCTCATATCACTGTATGACATATTTACAATATATATACATTACACATTTGTCAAGACCATGTGGTGTTGAATGTCATCATCCAAGAGTGCACTCATGTTGATACCAAGTTAAAAGAACATGGTTGAATTGACTCATAAGAATCTATAACACCATGGAATAACAGTAAACATTTTTAGGCCAGTATGTGGCACCGACATGTCTGGAGTCTTAAAGGAGCATTCCATAGTTTTATCATATTTGATAGGTGAATATCTTTAAGACCTCAACAGCAACAGCAACATTTACCAGCACTCAAATATTTCTTTTTCTTTAAATATAACAAACCAAGAATTTAAAGTTTGCCTAAAGCCATCCCTTTAAATCTTCACCATTGTTTTTGAGTGATCAGCAAGATTCTCGGCACTTATTCAGACCTACTGTACCTGTACTGTTTGTAACAACTTCATGCATGTCTTTACTTCAATTTAGGAGTTGTGTTTACAGGGTTCTCTACTATGACTTCAATTGACCTTAATGTACTTTTGACATTCATTATACAGTGAAATGATTGGATTCTTCTCCTCACTAATTACAGTAAGTGCATCCAAGTATGAAGTTCATCCGAGCATTGCAAATATAGTTATCATATTTACAAATTTGTTCACACTCCTTTTTCACATTGATCACTCATGACTAATGAACTTTGACCTCCACCAATTTTATAAGGGCTCTTGTCCTCGCTAAGTGGGACAAACTCAGTGGACATACTGTACCAACGATGACAAGCATCCAGCTTTACTTTTGTGTTTACTAACTTTTCAGATTTTGAACCCTGTTTATCTCAAATGACATTTTTAACCTCCACCAACTTTGCTAGGGATCTTGAACTCATCAAGAAGGATCTATAAAACATACATGTACACGTCAACCAAGATGTACTTTGTGATATACAGTATTGTACAACTTAAAAGCTTGTGTCACATCTATACACACACATACACACCCACACACACTATCACCATCGCATAGATTCAGGACTGCCTTTGGCAAGTAATAAATAAACCTTCTCGAGTAGTAAAGTTCTACTAGTTTAATTCCACGATTCGATGGAAAGAATTTCTCTGAACTTGTTAGAATTCCCCAAACATTTGTACACAACTGAATCTACTTAATACAGTACAGCTGTACCCATTGAACCTGGTACATTTTCAATGAGATTAGTTATTAGAACTTCATAACAATACAGATCACTAGTTTCAAGTAGCTTTTCAATTCTACTTTTAATGTTTGAGAAATAACCCTTTAAGCAGCTTAGGTTTAATCAGTTAAAATCAATGGGAAAGTATATGAGTTTTATGGCCTCAAACAAATGTTTACAATGTATTACAAAAAAATTTCAAGGGCAAATGGTTTTGAATGTCATTCAAGGGTGCTCTGATGTGTACAGTAATATGAAGTTAAAAGTACAAGTTTTCAATTGAGTTTTTAGAATTTATAAAACAATGGATAAAGCTGATATCATCATCAATATATGCTGTACTAACATAACCTTAATGACATAGCATTCCGAAGATGTTAAAGGTGACAATTTTGCAAAACTGGAAAAGGATGCTATAGTATTTAAAACTATTTGGAGGTATTTAGCTACAATCATGCAATCTGAATTTGATGTAAACAACTGGTCGTCCAACCGACAAACTCCAAACCTCCTAACATGTAATCTTATATTTGTCTTTGATGGAATTCAACGACTGACTCTGCTATGTTTTAATGGTCTGTACAGCACAGACCTAATACAGTATGTTTATGTTCAGTAACACAATACAATCTAAAGGTTGTCAACACTGAATGACTGCTGAAAGACGATTTACTTAAAAGAACGAAACTTGATATAATGAAATAATTAATGGACAGAGTATTACTGACCAAGCTACTGTATAAAATGATCAATACAATGCTGGTGAAGAAAAAGGCAACTCCATTAGTGCAGTTCTACAAGATTCCTTTCACTTTAAGCAATTGATGTATTCAAGCATTAGCACTCCTACGACTTTCATCTAATGACGAATGCACAATAGATCTACTTTGCATGTTATTTTATGACAAATTTAAAATTTTTAGACCATTTGCCTGCCAACTAATCAATTTAAATAGATCAGTCTGCATGAGTACCTCAGACAGAGAGGGAATCCCACATGTCTGGGCCCATACTCCAGTACATGAATGATTAAATGTGCCCCACCTTCACTGGCTAAACCAGCAATTACTCCTGGAAGTCAATCACAAGAGGAAACTCCCTGAACACAGTACTAAGTGAACCAGGAAGTCATACAGACACCTTCTTCTTCAATTTAGCTTTAACATTCTAAGGCTATTATAATCTCTCTTGTTGTTCATCCTTGAAAAGTGATACATTTGGAGATGTTTACTATTTACTTAAAGTACAGTAGCTCTTATTAAATGTTCTCTGAATTAAGAGTTTTGTAAGAATGACACCCTTTTGTACAAATCATATATTCTCCTGTGTATAAACAATTGAAATATTAAAGACCAGAGGAAACCCCTCCTGGCAGTTACTTTACATATATACAGTACAAGAGTAGTCCACAATGCGGAATATATCATTATAGCAACCTATCACTCATGACAAATCTCAACTAGATAAAGTACAGTACTCTAATATTTCAAGGAGACTACGCACTTCAACTGTAGTCATAAGGCTTCGAGTGATTACATGCATTTCGAAACAGGAAGTACATGAGATATGTTTTGATCTAATGTTTTTCCTTATTTTTCATTGTACCGCCGGTGTTGTCCGTGGATGAAATATGTCATTTTGATGACTGTAAATGACCGTGATACGAAAACTGAGTAAAATCGGTATAATGTTGACAGCATTTTTACAAAAAAACATTCTTGTTATAAGAGCTAGAACATGCCTAGATGTGAGTTTAGTAATGAATATGCAACAGCAAACAGCGATGGTGTCACCGGTGTAACATATATGCATGATATTCAAGAAGTAGTTTTAGATTCCAAATTCGTGGTCACTTAGCGTCGTTTAACTTACTGCCTCATGACATAGTTTACTTGCCTGCCTGCCTACGGCAAGTAACCAAACTCGGCTATTCTTACTTAAAACCACATTATGCATTCCATCACAACGGTCTATATAACATGTTGATGGAAGTGGGTTTTTTTTCAGAAAGTGAATGCAACATTCAACTGTTTCATTTGAAAAACCTTTGATCCTTGTTAATATTGTATTGGCAGGCTAATTGCATCATGGAATTATGCAAAGATATGGCAAAGTTTAACCTGTGAAGAACTTGTCTTCAACCCACAATGGTTGTCAAAACTGCATTTACTGCATGAGGCCTTTGTAGCACCTTAGAAGTTACAATTTTAGCCAACCATACATTAACTAAAACAATGAATTTTACTGAATGACCGACAGATGCAACAGAAGGGCAACGCACATGTAGACCTTTCCTATATCTTTTTTAAAAACCAAGTAAATTGGAACCTTTTCCCTGAAGTACAGCACCTCAACTGTCTTCTCTTATAGGATATAATTATAAATGTACAATATATATACAAATATAAATACATCATACGTTATATGTAGTGTTTACACAGGTCCAAAAATCAGGAACCCGTGCAAAGACTAGTTACAGTATATATGCCAGGGTTGTCCAACCTTTTGCAGAGGAGGGCCACATGGAATAAATATGATGAAGGAGGGGCCGCATGAACCCTACGCTCGATTTTTCGAGCATGTGAGCACTGCACGCAGAGCGCACTGATTCATTTTCCTTCCTGATAAAACAGATGAATAAAGTCCAGCCGCCCCCCCCCCCCTCCGCTGAGAGAGTGTCACACAAACTGACCTGTATGCAGTTTTTTGGACCCAGTAGGTTCGAATGATTGATTATATAGCTTCAAATTGTTATCAATAAATCTGCTCACTAAAATTTCGCACCGTAGAGCAT
>JAAAKB020256593.1:0-10431 GCA_010014835.2 Apostichopus leukothele | reverse complement strand
AAAAAAAAAAAATCACAAGGTAGTTTAAAAAAAAGGTTTCGTCGCTCCGCGTGGGAAAAAAGTGGGGAGAAGGGGAGGGAGAAAGGAGGTGGGGGGGGGGGGGGGGGGGGGGGGGGGTTCTCAAGGTCTTTTTGAGACATTCCCATGACAATAATTTCACCTCAGCAGCATAAGGACCAAAGGAATGGTGCTACCAGCATCTCAAGGATCAAAATATTCTACTTCATATCATTCCATTTGCAATGTAGCAAAACTCATGGCAGGCCAAAACTAGTGAATAATTCATCCTTTATCACATAGCAAAAATGCTAATGCAAAAAGGGCAAATTGCTATACAAGTGCAAATGTTTATCATAGGTTTGTACACAGGATCCATAGGAATTTTATACGAGAAAAATCTCAGAACCTTCAAACACTGCTACACAAACTTTGGACACTAAATTATTCGCTGCAAGTACAGGCAGATACACTGTTATAATAGTGACACCTAAGCATGTCTGGCACATGTATACAAACTATGTAGACTTATATTGAGTTTGGACCTAGAAGCAACCCTACTGTATCACAAATTTGAGCCAATCTCTAGGTCATAGTTTACCCCTGTAATGCTTTACAAACTATAGATACAAACTGCACAACATCTTGGATCTGAGAAACTCTTTCATGGAAAAAGTCATTTTTATTGGTAAATAAATTTAAGTAACATTTGGTTAAAAATTAAGTACAAAAGTATGCTGTGCTTGATAAATAAACCATTAATGCATGTGCAAACTTTCAATGCATTTTCAAGAGAACAATGCACACTCCCTTTTATATTTCCATTTATAGCAAACATTCTACCTCCTCCCCTCCAACTACCACACCCCCCTCCCCTCCACTTACCCTACCCTTCCTCGCCATGCTCATATGATGAGAAGATATTAATACAAGTGATGAGCTGTATACTAAAAGCTACTTTAGTCAAAGTGATACTGGAATAATGACAAATAAATACATATCATGCAAAAAGTTGACATTTTTGTAAGAATTCTGGATGAATTCTAAATATTAAATGACATCAGAAAAATGCACTCTCCAAATGTGTAGTTTTCTCTTTAAAGAAATATTGATATCGATATAGGAAAACCCTTATCGAATAAAGTGCTATTCTCGGTGCCAAACAACTACAACAATGAGATGAAACTTTATCTTTAAATTCCATGGAAGTCAGGACGACATTAATACAGCATTTAACAGTTTTCCTTACGGAAAAACCTCCTTATCTCTCATTGTGTTACCATCTCTGTAAATTTCTGTAACATTTACTGAATCATTAAAAAGAAAAAAAATCCAAAATACAGCCTCTTCGGTAGTTCATTTCAACAGCTTAAAATGGATATGAAAACGCTAAATACTTAAAAAAACAAAATTGTTTTTTGTTGTCTCAAATTGAAACCGAAAAACCAACAATGCTCTTGAAACAGTTACACATTTTCAGTTTAAAAAACAAGAGAGTTGCTAATTCCTGCATTCCCACCTACCCCATCTCCAATGACCCCCTTATAATATGATTTCTTTTATTTACTTTTTGAAGATAGCAATTCTTTACCGAAATGAAATGGTAAGAGATTACAATTTATTTTTCCATCTAAAATGTCACAACTTGTGATGCGGAATTAGTTCTTTTAAGCCACAACCAATGCTTCCTACAATAAACATTTTATGGATATCAATTATGTTGAAAGTTTTCCTCCAGAGATTCCCTGTACCCTCCGATACCTTCCCAGTGGCATAGCCAGAGGGTGGGGGGGGGGGCAGGAGGGGAAGACAAAACGAGGACAGCAATAATTGGCAAAAGAAAAATAAGCAGCCATGATATGTGATAGTCGATAGGCTACTTGTTTTTAAGATCTCTTTCTAAGAAAGTTTTCCTCATTAGCCATACTAAGCACTAAACAAGATATGTCTGGACAAGTTAACTCAGTGGCTGAAACTTTCAGGCTTCCTATGGAACATGATTTCTCATCTTTAACAAAAACACATCTCCACTTGGGTGAATAAACTGTAGAAAAACATACTATACGAGAGAGATATCTGCACATTCCAACGCATACACTATTATATATTTATAACTGCTTGATATCTTTCATGTGTACGGGGGTCATAACCACTGGGAGCAAGCATTAATTGAACTTAAAATTCTCTTACTGGGGACAAAATTTGACTTTGCCCCCCCCCCCCCTCCATCACGAAGGCTGGCTCCACGCATGGACTAGTCTGTATGACAATCAGGGATGTCTGGTTGTTAACCTCAATATGACATAGGGCATACTATCTGCCAAACTTACAGATCTGTTAGCAGTTATAAGGGCTCTTGCAGCAACCACCAATCAATATTTGACAAATCAAAGCACAAAATGTCAATATTCAGCATATGAAATGAGTTTGTAAAACATTGTACTACTTTTGGCACTTTTATCACTCTACCGATGCAGTGCACTTAAGGATCTTCACCTTCCCACTTCCATTTAAAATATGTCTTGGTATATAACAGTAAGCAAAGAAAGAGGTCAATATGGGAGAGTTACAAGCTTGCAGAAGCTACCTAAAATAATGAAAATTCATTGAGAAATCCAATAAAATATGGATGTTATCAGACTTTATCAGATTATGAGTTTTATTATAACAATGTGAACTTATGGTAATAAAAAAAGAAGAAGAAAACCTAATGATTTGACTATTTGTTGTCTTTCTGACACTGGTAGAGTGTAAGAAACTGAAAGCGCTACACTGTAGTATCACTATAATATGTATGTATGAATATATACATATATATATATATACAGTATACCTATACGGTAACTTACAGCATGGCGTAACTTAAGTTTCACGCCTGCGATCATCACACAACATGCTGTATCTGATGATCGACGTGCAGGCGTGAAACAGCATGCTGTAAGTTTCACGCCTGCACTGCGATCATCACACAACATGCTGTATCTGATGATCGACGTGCAGGCGTGAAACACCATGCTGTAAGTTACCGTAAAAGGTTTACTATATTATTTGCTCTACTACTATTAATTGAGCACTCTTGCAGCCGAAAGTGAGCAATTGAACCTTTGTTTTATATATATATATATATATATATACCTCTGACAGAATAAGATAAAACAAAACATTACACAGAGTTAATTGATTTTTTCTATGGCACTTTTCCCCATTTTGTAACATAAGAGAATTGTATATATATATATATATATATACGTTTGCATTTAGCCGATTTCGTCCTGATATCGGTCGGGATCCGCTGGAGATAGCTGAATGCGTTTCGATATCTTCACCCTGCACAGAGGGCACTGTTCAACTTGCACTGCACAGTCCATACATAGCCCACTGCAATGCAAGATAAAAAGGTATAATCGAGTCAGAGGTGTATGTGCAATATCTTGCGTTGTGTTTTAAGTCGACATTCTGCTCAGTAAAAATTGATTGCTGAACAAAAATGCTGGAACCCACATCTTCATGGCATTTTATAAGATGAATTATTCATAAAAAAAACATTGGTGATGTTTTGTGGATGCTTTTGGCAACAACAGAGTGAACAAAGTCTTCATGGCTCTTGAGCTGGAAATGTTTCTCTTTTTCTTTACGGAAAATGGTAGAAAGAGCAGAGAAATATATTCTGCGGCCAGTTTTCCACTATTCTATTTGCTTAATATCTTTTTCTTTACAACATAGCAATCATTAATCCAGACAGGAAAATATTCTAGGAAGAAAGTTGCATTCTTGACAACATTCAAAATTCAGAGGAGAAGGTTGAAAGCTCAGGAAACATTGCAAATGTATCAAATGGCATCACACAATCGTAACTCGTGACTTTTTTATCAGCTTTTACAGCAATAATGGGGGTAAATTTTTAAGGTAAGCATAAGGAAAAGATATGAAATATAGTATAGTTCACTTTGATGGTCCATGAGGAGCCATCGTATGACATTGCCAAGACTGAATTACATCTCTATGATTCCTATTTCTGTAGTACATGAAGGTCTCCAACTCACCCGTGATTACAGGGTACCAGCTTAGCATTTGCATCCATATCACAACATATAGAACAAGAAGATTCACTTATACTCATGCTGGAAAGAAGTTTCATCTTCTGGAATCTACATACACAGGGGAAGAAAAAAACAATGAAGAAAAATGTTTTACTTTATTTTGACTTTTCCTTGTCCTTAAATGCAACATCCATTTAGAAAATTAAAATTTTTCCCTAAACAGTTCACAAAAACGTAAGGCCACCACTGAAACTGAACTTTGATTGGTTTGGACAATTTCTTTCCGGGGTACTATCGTTTTTACAATAGCATTAGGAATGGCATATGCTAAAGTGAGTGTAATAACATAACCTCGCCAGTCTGTGTTTGACATTTGACCTCTCCTATTTATGTAAATATGTGGTTTTCTGCATTTTCTTCTAGAAATCTGAACAGGAGGTCTGACTCTCTTCATCCTTTACCCATTTCCCTCTTTCATTCTTTAACCAGCAGTGTGATATTGGTTTGTTTGTGACTTTATGAAAAAAAAATTATAAAATGCAACCGACTATAGACTGCATACCTTGGAAGGATAATCTTCTTCTCTGGAGGCAGGAATGCATAATCGTTGAATTTCTTGAAAGGCACTTTAGGAGGAAACTTGAATGGAGTCATTCCAAAATTAAAGCGACACTGCTGAAAAGACATAAAACTGGCAGCAGCGAAGAAACCGGAGCTGTAGGGGGAGAGAGATGATACACTTCAAATAAAAATTCAAAACTCTCTAGTTTAGCCTCTTGGCTTGCAAACAATCTACCGAAAAGACCAACTTCTTCTTGTCTGATGTCAACACTTACTGAATATTCAGAAGGTAAAGACTGACCCTTACCCTGACATCAATTTTGTTTTCTCAAAGTCATGGTACATTAACAATCAGACCTAACATGAGGCCTATGAATTGATCTGGGCTTAAAGGATCATTCTGGACATTTTTAACATACTTAGGGTATGGTGAGTTTAATATCCATTTTATCGTAAATAATCTAGAATTTAAATCAAGTTATTATATTTTTTATTTAAATCCACTACTATAACCTACCACACAGACTGGAAAACATCATTTACTGGTGGGAAAGAGATACCGTTACGAGAGAAAACCATCTGCTTCTTCTCCAAGTCTATCAGGAAGCCGATTATGTCACCTGGATTATCAAGATAAAAAAACAACAAATTGAACAGCTTGAACCTTCCGCAATAGCGTCAGCTCAAATGATTTTCGCAGAGTGACTTGTGTGTTGTCATCTATCATCTAGGTCACACGCCAGGGTGGCCAGCTTTTCTGTGACACAACCGGCCAAACTTACAGCCAAATCGGGTGAAAAAAAGCATCAGATACAAATTTTCTGTTAATTTATGACAATTGACAATGTCTATGGGTAGAAATTACGTGGGTTTGCAAGTAGAGGCATTCGGGAGGTCTCTTAGCTGAACACTAGGGAGTGAAATGTGGTTTTAACAATTCCAATGTTTTTACCGATGCGTAGGCCTATAGCAGGGGTGGGCAACCTTTTTGAATGAATGGGCCAGATATAAGGAGTGAAAAATTGACTGGGCTGCACCTAACCAACAACTTGTTGTTGATTTCAAACCTTTGATTCTGAGGACTTTCAAGCTATAGGTGAGTGTACTTAATCTTTATTCACAAAAACATAATGTCAATACAGTACAGTTGATAATAAATGGGGATAGTAGGCCTACCTGACAGCATCATTAGTGCCGATAAATTCTAAGCAGCTAGCTCGTTTTTAGTGATGATGTAAAAAAGATTGATTTTTTTCTTTTTCTTGAGACATCTCACAGGCCGCAAAAAAATCACTGGCGGGCCGCATGTGGCCTGCGGGCCGTAGGCTGCCCACCCCTGGCCTATAGGCAACCATGAGATGGACTGACTGCACAATATGAATATAGTTGGAATCAATGTTCTTTGGATGAATTTAACAAATTTCAGCTACAATTTCTGGCAAGCCATTATAAAAATGCCAAAATGACTTTTGGACGTACCTTCCATTTTCCCTCGGTCAATGAAATTTGAAAATAATTTTGATTGTTTCTCTGGAGTCAACAGGTTTTTCAAACAGTTTTCTTTCCCAGTATACAAAATGCCTCACAGATCACTTTGGTCTACTTAATACTTTTTTTTCTTTCTACATTCATAAAACTAAATTAGCAAATTTTATAAAATCCAAAACAAAGCTGGAAACCACATTACACAATTGTAAAGAACAGAATACTCTATTAACTGTGCTGTTAAACCCACAGTTGATGGTAATCTCTGCTTAAAATCTTTCTCCAAATTTTTTTAATATTTGGCTTCCATGTTTTATCAGACTACGGACAGCTTCTTACCAGGTTTCCACTGAGGATGGTCATGTGGTCGACTCTTAGCATTGTACCAATACAGCTGCCTGCAGCCATCGTACGAAAAAGAATACTCGTCGTCACCAATACCGACTCCTTCCTGCAAACAGAGATGGAATCAGTCGATATCGTTACAACTTAATCTGAAAGTGAAATCTGACAGAAATAACTAGGCGAGTTTAAGGGACACTGAACACAAGGTCTCACATTGTTGTCAAGATTCCTCCACACTCATCACACAACATGCTGTATCTGATGATTGCTGTGCAGGCATGAAACAGCATGCTGTAAGTTACCGTATAGGTTTACTATACTACTACTATGAATTGAGCACTCTTGCAGCCGAAAGTGAGCAATTGAACCTTTGTTTTACATAGATATATATATATATACCTCTGACAAAGGCTTTTGTATCTGAATAATGGCAGATGGGTGTGGTTACTACCATGGGTACATATCAATGAAAGTCATCTACTTCATTTTCGAGACATAGTGATGTACAGGTGTATCTAACGACACCAGAACACAAGTTTACGGATTAGTGATTGGAAGAAGATAATCTAGATGTCTAGATCTTGAACAAGCAAGGACCAAGGAAGACCAAAAACATGACAGGGGGCGAGTATTTTATTCCAAATTAATCCAACTGAGCCTAACAGTCTCTAGTCATGTCTGTCAACTCCAGACCTGCGGACATCGGATAAAACAACCCAACTCAACTGGAGCGAAATCTAACAAAAGATATTTCAATAGGGAAGCAATGAATATATACCGATACGATCATGTTTATTGGGACTTCAGTCAATTTAGTTGTATACTACTCACATGATTAAGAAATTTACTCTGTTTTGTGGCCCAGCCTATCTGCATGACGCCATCTGTCAGCACCAGGACCTCATAGTACCAGGTACCCTCGTCCACACAGAACGTACTACGAACGCTCTCAAAAGATAAGGCATCACTCCTTGCCTGTATTCGAATCCACACCAAAAAAAAAGGAGAAAACTTTTTTACTTTACATTTAAACAGGAAAAACAGATTTGTTCATGTAATAGCGATTTCTACAAATGGAAAAAGTGACATGAGATTACAGAAAATTGAACGGATGAACTCACCTCTAGTCCGTCAGCCGAGATCTTCAGATATTCGCTGACGTCATGGTCATTAAGGATGACATTGCACTTTTCCATGGAAAGCCCTTCAAAGGTAAGAGTCCTACCATCAATAGGTACTGACGAAAGAGAAGAGAAAAAAGAGGGGAGTTGCTGAGTTAACTCTAATATGCACAATAGGGTCAGGTCAGTGATATTTCCACCATTTTCCCTTCCTCATCAAGCCCAAACCCTCCTCACATAATATTTCTTACCACATCTTACCCAACTTTACAGGCAGAAGCTATGAAAATCTCATAATTATGTGATAATTAGCCTGACGAAAGATTAATATAAGTGTTCCAATATATATGTCAAGATCTTCATTCTCTCCCTCCCTCCCCTCCTCCCCCTTCTTTTCCAGTTGACCGGTTGCTTTGAGGAATGTGTGCCTAAGCTTTAACATTTCATTCTGCTTGTTATTATCTTATAAAGCAAGAGACGGCTCAAAAACACATCCAAGATCTCAGTACTGCTAGTAGGATGCTATCACGTAATCTAAGAACCAGATGTTTCCTGAAGCCATTTGCCTGACTAGGACTTATAAGAAAATATCGGCATCGACAAGTTTTCTCCTCACTGTTTTGGTTGTTACTTTTGCGTGGTAAATGCCTATTGTCATCCAAAGCAACATTATTAACACCTTCGATAATGTACCAACATAGCAGGGCAAATTTTAAATGGTTCTCCTGTCGTCCGAGTGGACCAAATGTCTGATCAGACAATCAAAATCAGCTTTGGTGGTCGTAGTTTACGTCAACTTCAGATTGCATTTAAACAAACACTCCCAAATAGCTCAAATCTAAATGGATATCGCCCTCTATAATTTTTGGAGATTGTGAAATAAAACAAAAAGATTGATAGGCCTATGATTCACCTGAAGGTGAGTTTCTTTGGCCCAAGGCCTTGTGTTCAACTCACCAAACCTACATAACTCTCTTACAGACTACATGTTGGTCATTCTTCCCTATTTTGCTATATTTTATCTGACAAACAAACTTGCTGTTCAGGACCACCAAAAGGTAAGACCTGCTTGTCAGAAGAGTCAACCTAGAAAAAAAAAATATCCATAAAAAATTGCCCTGGAGAGCATATGAAGCATTGATAGCATAACATGAATAGGGGTAGATTATTTTTCAATTGATAAAGTATAATCTATTACCTATTGTCTTTATTCTAGCAGTGCCCTATTACCAAATAACTGACACTTACAAGTATTATCCAAGCACCACTGAGCACAGAATCCAACTTCCCTGAATTTTGTGCGAGAGCTATCTTGATACTTCTCCAGTTCCATCAGCTTTTCCTGGATTCCAGATTTGCGTATCGTCGCCTTATTCTCTCCTGTAAAGTTGAATGTGGGATTCAGTGGTTGCTAGCAATCAAGTCACAGGCCATCAGTGTTGGCCGAAAGTTTTTAACATCCTGCTAAATATCGCTCAGAGTCTTCCAACTTGACTTAGCTTCAAGAATCACACTAAGCATCAAACAAGACAATCTCGCAAAGGAATATATCTTGTCTTTCATTCACAAAAAGTGAGAATAGCAAAGATACGTGGAAAGGGATCTCTACAAATAATGATGGATACTAAAGTTGTCTTTTACTTTATATCCCTGACCAATAAATGTATGAAAAGAACTTGCCATGTGATTGGAGATCGTAGGTCATAGTACCCTGTATCTTGCTTAAATAATACAAAAGACTCCACCCTCTCCCTTCCTACCCCACTCCCTCCTAAAAGAAATAAAACCTTGAAATTTCTTTAAGGTGACAGAAATGGTATTTATAGAAAAGCATACAGTAACTTCATAGAAAATGACATTACAATTTACTGTTAATTTCCTCGGTTATATTATTACTATGACTCAAACAGGGAGGTCAAAGTGGAACTTTCAAACACTTCCAAAAAGAGCACTTACCAGTTTGAGCAAACTTCTCTAGTGCCACTAGAGCAAATAAGACAACTTCTTGTGCAAATTTTGGATCCTGAAGAATAAATATAGGATATTGAAATTCAAATGATCAATACAACTTTTTTTTGTAAGGTGTCATAAAGACAACATGTTATACATCGAAACAGTTACAGTACGATAAGTTAAGCTACTGACTTCCTTCTACAGGTTTACCTGACAGTATGGAGCCATATTATGGTCCATGAAAGTCAGCAACACAGTCACTTTACTTTGTCACTTTACTTTACTATGCCACTTTACAGTCACTTTACTATGCTACTTTACTATGCCACTTTACAGAGTCACTTTACTATGTCACTTTACTTTACTATGCCACTTTACAGAGTCACTTTACTATGTCACTTTACTTTACGATGCCACTTTACAGAGTCACTTTACTATACTATGCCACTTTACATAGTCACTTTACTTAACTATGCCACTTTACATAATCACTTTACATAGTCACTTTACTTTACTATGCCACTTTACATAGTCACTTTACTATGTCACTTTACTTTACTATGTCACTTACAGAGTCACTTGACTGTCACTTTACTATGTCACTTACAGAGTCTCTTTACTATATCATTGCCAGTGATTTTACCTGACTCGGGTCGAACCATCGAAGCCAGTCACTGCATTATCTTTCTGGGGGGGGGGGGGAAGTTGACCAACATCTTTAAAACAATTCACATTTTGAAATTAAGTAGCTTGATTCATGACATTGTTTCAACACCGGCTAGAAAATTCACAATCATAGTCACATAGTCAGTAATAAGTGAGTCTATCCTTTGCGTTTTTCTCACCGTAATTGGCATCCGATGATCTGACGTCAACACTTGACCTACTGTACCTTCACAGTAGAGGGAGGTATCTAGCCTTGCCTTATT
>JAAAKB020256583.1:0-10432 GCA_010014835.2 Apostichopus leukothele | reverse complement strand
GGTGATTTATACCAGAAGATATAGTTTTGGGGTGTTTTAAGGCTTAGGTGTCCGGAATTCGAAGTGTCCATGCTACTGGCTATAGTTCGGCCGGACACAAGCCAGATTGTGAATGTGTGGGTATGCTAGGCATAAATCTGAGATAAACACTTTGTTTAACTCGGAAGTTGGTTCTGCTTTGGCTCTATAAAGTGTATTATTAGTGGATCACCACTTGTTACGTTGGTTTAATGGCTATTTTAGCCGATGCCATTTGATAGGGCTATTATGTCAAACTTAGTGATCACACTAAAGCTTTGCAACGGCAAGTGGTCGTCGCGTGCGGTTGCCACTACCCAAGTCTTTGGCCAAGCATACCTACAGTTATCAAAGATTCTAGAGAAGGGAAGGTACTGGACACATCACTAAAAATGTAAAAATTGCAGTAGGTGCTCATGGGAAAGAATGCCACCATGTGCCTAACAGATAAAACCCTGGCAAGTTGTACAGAATCTTTATAGAAAAGATCAAAGAGGTGATGTTTTTCAACAAATTACAAAGGACAATTGAAACATACATAAATCTTATCTACAGGTTTCCAGAAATAGCAAAGGGGTAAAGAATCTAGTTGCTACACAAAAAGTACAAAATTCTTTGGTGGCCCAAATTATACAAAGTTTGACATGCTTGTTGTTTTCATAACGGTCTAGATTGTCACTCATTGTTCATTGTGGTGAAAATAAAATGTGCAGTTTCTCATGTTGTATGGTAAGTACTTAATTTGTCTATTCTAATCTGTCTAAACTTTGAATTTTAATAATAATTATTACTGTCAGTAGTAACAAAGAATCATTCATAGATACTGAAAAGAGAATTTGGTGGTAAAATGGTAGCAAAATTTGGCATTTAAATTGGGCTATTTTTGCGATCATTTTCCTCCTAAATTCAATATTTATTTTCAGTAACCAGCTTGTAACATTTGTAATTCCAAATTGTTGAAGAAAATGCTTACCTGTTTGACCTGTGTTACTATCTATGCCAGAAGATATTCTGGCATCTCTGAGGTTGATTTGTTTGATAATGCTGGAAAGTTTTTGCATCTATTTTACCTTGTAAACATGGCAACTGAGAATTGGTTGGGATGTTGATTTTCCTTGGTGAGTACTATAACCCTATGGAAGTTGGTTGAGTTCAAAGGTCATTGAGGTCAACAAAGTTGAAATTCTGGAAACTGTAAACAGGATGATAAGTCAAAACAGCTTGGTTGAACTTTACACATGGTATGTTGATCCCACACACTGAGTACAAGTAGCTTGTGGAATTGGTGGAGGTCAAAGGTCAGCAGTAGGCAATGTATGAAAACATTGAAAACATGATATGTAAAGAGTTGAACTTGGTTGAACTTTTGTAGCTTACCTTTGTGAGTGCAAGAATCATAATAGAATTGATGGAGGTCAAAGGTCGTTAGAATTCAACAGATATCATAGAACTTTTGAAAACCTAGTGAATTCAATAACTCCAGAAGAGAAGCATTAATGTATTTCATGTTTTGCATAAAATCCACCTTAGTACAAGAGCTATAGTATAGTGTGTTGTTTTCTATGGAAGTCAAAGTCTGAAAACTGTGTAAACACTTTAATTCAGAATTTCAGCCTAATTAAACTTAATACTTGGAATGTAGATCTGCCTTGGTCAGCACAATAATGCTATTGAAATTAGCGTAGGTCATTTCAGTTCAATGCCCAGAGGTAAATTCTGAAAACCCTATAAACCTGGTAACTGCAAACATAAAGCTTGTATGAACTTTTTATTTGATAGGTACTCTACTGTAGGCCTGCATTGGTGGATGAACCGTGTTGATCGGAAGTTTCGCGCAACGATTGCGTTGTACACCGATTTTTCACGATCGCAAATTACATACAGTTTATAAAAAAATATATGGTTCCGTCATAAAACTAATTGCAGTTTTACCTATTGTTAAAGACCAAAAATTTGCGGTACCTTCCTCTGTATGTTGCTGCATCAGTTGATATAGATAATCACACGAATTGATGAATATTTATGGCACAAATTGATGAATATTTATGGCTTACCACACTTGTTTGGGCATCAAACCATGAAACGTTTTCGTTTTCTGGTTCAATTTTATTTTAGGTATAGTCGATGTGTTAAGTGTATCGTTGTTCTCCTACTCCGAGGCTAGGCTAGGATGGTAACATAATGATGCCAATTGTTCTTTAGCCTGCCCCCACCTCACTCTGCCCATTTGGCATAAAATTTGTTACGTTACATAATGCATGTGTACGTAATTTTTAGCAGTGCTGTACTTGATACAGGTACAGTACTGCATTAACGATAACAGTAGTGCACTGTAATGTAGCCAAATGTTAAAGTTAGGACTAAGCCGCATTTTGGCACCTTTCTTATTTTTTTTACAAGATATTGATCATTGAAAGTTGAAATTCTAATAATTCTTCATTAGTGAATAATAAGCCATCCCTTCATTACGAATAAACATCAAAAGAGTGGGCTAGACATTGGTAATCTTACAGTATGACTTTTCAGTGCAAAATCAATCATCAAAACATGCAAAAGACCAATATTATAGTTCTGAAAGTTACGACCAATTTTTTTCAGTCCGTCGTACAAAAGAATATTCCACCAAAAAGTAACGACCGCTTTGTATTCCTTTGCTGAAAGCAAAAGGAACATTGCAGTCATGATGCCTTGTGTATGTGTCTGTGTTTATGTGATGCCTTTGCTTGTAAACAGTAACTCACTATTCAAAAGTAGGAACAACTTCAAACTTTGTATACATGGTTTAGTTCTTGGCTGCTATTGTTTTGGCTGGATCAAAAGTCATACTAGGTCACCAGAGGTCAACCATGGCATTGGGGGCTACGAAACAGAAAGGTTCATCCGGGGGTACCTTCCAACCATATTTGAAGAAAATGGGCCCAGTCATTTAGGAGGAGATTTTGACACAAAGTTGCACTTTAAATACACATTTTACATTTAACCACATGACCTTTGGCCTCGGTACCCATGGCAACCACATACAGTATTTTGATAGTATTGTACTTGACAATTCCATAATACCTATAAGGTTGCATGTAAATTCAATGTTTGCTATTGGAATTATAGCAAAAATTTAATTTTCACTAAATTTGACCTTTGGTTGGGGGGGGCGGGTGTGGGGGCCTGCACGACACAAGAGTTTGCCCTGGGGTACCTTCCCACTGAGTTGTAGACATCGGAGCAGGCAATTTTGACTCAATATAAGACACACAGTGACCCGTGCACACACATAGACACGTTTTGACCAATCCCTCCATCATGGACTTCCCTGGGCCATGAGTGACCCCCGAGAGTAGCTACTCAGGAAAATTAACCATTACCATGGCAACTGTTGCCATGGCAGCTGAAAGCTGTTTATGGCCCAACTGGCAAAGGAACTACAATATCTCAACCTCCCTATGAGAACGATGAGATAATGAGTAGGCCTACCACATTTTCATGAATTAACATAAACTCCATGACACATATTCTCAAGCTCAGCTGCTTCCTGTTTAAAAATGGCAATATTACAGTACACCAATAGTTAAAATGATGTTTCCAACTTGTCAGTGGAAGAAGAATGCTCTGCGGACAGCTTGAAGTTTTAGAACAGCTACCGCACATCTAGGATTTGAAGATTGCTAAATCTTACATAGCTAATTCCCAATGAGATTGATTGTTTGGCAAACATTACATGTGCAATCTAGGTTTGCTTGAAGTTTGCCTAGGTACCGCTTTTCATAAATAATTGTATTCTGCAAAATTTTTGCAGTGTCTTTGTGTGCGCTAGTAAAGGAACTGATAAATTGGGGTTTAGCTATCCGATGAGTCATTTACCAAAGTGTCGAGCGTTATGTGTCTTCTAGCTGCCAATTTGTGCCAAACCAACAATTCTACTTGCCAGTGGCGAGTTGGCCTGATGTCCATGTTGGTGAAAGAACCTTGTTATCAACATTATTCAAGTAGAAAAATGTGACAAGGAATCATTAAGCGTTTGGCTTGTTTCCTGGTTAGATCTTGAAGGAATCTGAGGAAGTCGGCAATGGCCCTGAAGCAGGTCACCAGGGCTCAGTGACAAACATTAATACCAATATTTGTAAGCTATGTATGTAGATTGAAACCCTATCTCTAACCCTAAACTCTACTGGGGTTCATAATATGGAAGAGCAGTAGGGGCCTTAGAGGAAAATAACACTAGAGGAGGCCCCTGTTAGTTGTCACATGACCTGCTCCAAGTGAAGACATGCAATAAGGAAATGGAGTCAAGATTCACTATGCAACAGGTCAAATGAGTCCTTGAAAATTGAAGCAACTGTGTATGGGTTATAACATCCTAGACATCCAGCATAATTAGAGAGAACAATGGTTACATTTTAGACCAGTCAATCTTCTCACAGAAAAGTGCAACCTTACATCACCACTAATCACTAGTAGCAGCTCTCTGGTAATACATTGTTTATAGTTATTGGCATTGCAGAATGAACAGATGCTTACTTAAACTCATCAAAACTACATGCTTTGCAAAAACTGTTACAAAAGTACGTAAGTGAGGTTGAGCAGATCGCTCAAATATAAGGTTGCAATTAGTAATCAAATCTTGAGTACAGTGGGTCTGCTGATGGTGCCAGTAGATGGCTACTGTGCTATAGTAATGGAGAATGGCTTACAGTAGATGGATTTACTTGAGTGGGGTCGGGTGCTATAGTAATAGAGAATAGCTATCGTTTGTATTCACTAGAGTGGTTTTTTTTTGCTATATAGTGAATGGAGAATGACTTATAGTAGATGCATTTACTGTTGCTATAGTAATGGAGCATGACTTCCAGTAGATGTATTTACTTGAGTGGGGTCAGGTGCTATAGTAATGGAGAATGTCTATCGTATGTATTCACTAGAGTGTTTTTTTTTGTGGCTATATAGTGAATGGAGAATGCCTTATAGTAGATGCATTTACTGTTGCTATAGTATTGGAGCATGGCTTCCAGTAGATGTATTTACTTGAGTGGGGTCTGTTGCTATAGTAAATAGAGAATAGCTATCGTTTGTATTCACTAGACTGGGTCAGCTGCTATGGTAAATTCAGAATGACTTTGAGTAGATGTATTTACTTTAAGTGGGCCTGCTGCTATAGTAAAAGGAGATTGGCTATCGTATGTATTCACTTGATTGGGTCTATTTCTTTAAATGGAGAATGACTTACAGTAGATGTTGAGTCTTTTGCTATATAGTAATGAAGGATGGCTATAATGTGTATTCACTTGGGTGGGTCTGCTGCTACAGTACTTAAATGGAGAATGGATAGTATTTGTTCTTGTGAGTAGATCTCCTGCTGTATAGGATCTGTAAATGGTGAAAACTGCTACAGTACAGTATGTTACTGTTAGTATCAAAATATAATCAACTGGTTTGTATGTAAAGAAACTTGCCACATGTATGTAATAGACTTGACTCTGTACTGCCACTGTGCAGTTAGTTGCATAAGTGTTGTGTTAATAAATCCTATGCATTCTTCCAAAGTTATAAGAAGCCAAACAGATCTGTGAATACTAGAGAGGCTTTAAGTAGTACTGTATGTTGAATCTTTATGCTCTCTAGAAGCTAAACTACTGAAATTTCAAAGTCCACCTTTTGTAAGTCAGCTAACACCAGTAGCTGGAAAGATCCTGTTTGCCAGTGTTTGGGGATTCATTTCGCAGGTAATTGCATCATGTACATGCACAGTAGTACAACTTGATTGCTTGGAGTTTGGACAGCTTCGTACATTGTGTTCACTAGGAGCCATTCGATGGTGCACATACAATGCTATGTGTTGTAGATTGTTATTTCTGGTGTTTTCTGAAAGGACTCTCTCTCCAGAAATAATCCAGGAGTTGTTTGAAACTTCTTACCCTACCATAGACAGGTTACATGCATGGTCTATAATATACATTTCAAACACATAATTTTTAATTCCCTGTATCATTGTTACAAGTTTGCAAAATATGTTAAAATGGCATTTTACGTAATTTGATATTAAATGAAGT
Organism: Apostichopus leukothele; assembly: GCA_010014835.2. NCBI lineage: Eukaryota > Metazoa > Echinodermata > Holothuroidea > Aspidochirotida > Stichopodidae > Apostichopus > Apostichopus leukothele. The sequence continues at coordinate 4,373 of JAAAKB020256583.1, read as the reverse complement.
AAGTGTTTAGAGTTGATATCAAGGAAGTTTTTTTGTGAGCTATTCTGTTTTTTATGAGACACTTGCTGTTGGTGCTACAATTGTTTTTATGAGACACTTTCTGTTGGTGCTACGATTAATTATAATGAGACACTGTTGGTCCTACGATTATATTTATGAGACTCTTGCTGGAAGTGCTACTATTGTTTTAATGAGACACTTTCTGGTAGTGCTACGATTAATTTTTATGAGACACTGTTGGTCCTACGATTATTTTTATGAGACTCTTGCTGGAAGTGCTACCATTGTTTTTATGAGACACTTTCTGGTAGTGCTACGATTAATTTAATGAGACACTGTTGGTGCTAGGATTATTTTAATAACACTCTTGCTGTTGGTGCTACAATTGTTTTTATGAGACACTTCTGTTGGTGCTACGATTAATTTTTATGAGACACTGTTGGTGCTAGGACGCAAGTCTTCAACACTTGGAACAAAACTTTGGAAAACCCCATTCTTTAAAATAAAATCCGCCCCCAAAAAAGTTATAATAAGTAGTTGGTAAATTGCCCTCCTTTCATATTAGTAAAACGAAAGAAATAAATTATATTTTGGTATGTTCCGTAATGAGGGGAAAATCCTACACTTTAGCTGTATGCCCACACCTTCACATCCCTAACTTGCAGTAAGCACGTTTTGTTATTAGTAAAGACAGAATGTGCATACTGTATTTATGCACTAATAGTTACATAAAGTATCGTATACTCGGTACACTACAGACCCTGGTGGCTGTGACCACGCTTGCTTTCTACCTCACGGCCGTATGCACATATGACAAGCTAGCTGGAGTACAACGTGTATGCAGTACAATATACTGTGCATGTGGGCATACCCCATGCTTGTCTATGTTGCTGTAATGTCTGTGCTGTATATCCTGGGCGTGCCCTCTGTCTCTGGAAATAATCAGAAACAAGTACGGAAATCGTTTTTCACTACCAGAGAATTCCCGCAACCCAACATGATTAATCATGAAAAGTGTCATACACCACGTAAATTGTCTATAACACTAGACTTCAGTTCTGTCCAAGATTTTCGCAAAGTCGATCTCCGTACGTATAGTCACTAAGAGTAAGACTTAAGCCACAGGCCGATTGACTAGGCCTGCGCATCCTAACGTTACGGTACTCACCTACAAGGCTACATCGATACATTGTAGTATTACTTACGTGCCGCTCTTGCGCAAGGTGCGCCATTTTGTAAATCCAAGTGCTTTCATTTGGACAACCAAAAAATCCTGCGGACAACCAAATATGAAGGCAAGGTTGTCCGAAGGATAACGTTAAAATTTTCTTTAAAATGAGCCCTGACCCCAAACATCCATTCTCTCCACCCACTTTGAAGTCCTTGTTGAACCTGTAGGTTGCTTTACTATAGTACATGTATTGTCTCCATATAAGATATTTCAAACACTGCAACTTTGTAAAAGCTATCCTGGCAAATAATGTACATACAATCAGTACAAAGGATTAAGGTGTTTTTAACCTCTCTTGGCTTTTCATACTATAGATAAGACATGTACTACCTCATATAATCTGTTAATACTGTAGTAGTCTTACAGGTTATAGCCTATAGTTCAGACACTACTAGTCGTATATATAGCAGGTGTGGTGCACTCGTGGCATTTGGATCCTTAGGTTGTTTAGTCAGATTACAGAACAACTTGAACTTTTCCACATGATTTTGTTTTTGTCATAAAGTATTATTGTTTAAATGGCCAGCAGCCAATGGAATTTAAATGTCATGACCAGATTTGTGCCAAACTATCAAAACATTTGGCTATCTTATCAGCTGACTATCAAGTCACATTATGTGGAATGTCTCATTGGAAACAGTAACTGTAGTACTGAGAAACCCACAAATGCTCTTTATTTCATATTTACTAAAAGCTGATAAAAACAGGTTTGTAGTCAATGAATGAGGTCGTGTGTTACTAAACAATCTCTGTTTCCACATTCTCAAGGTTCTGATGTTTATTGATAAAGTCTCCAAAGCTGATCTTTTTAGTAATTGTTTGCTTCTTTTAAGTAGTATCAACTCTTTTAAAATTGTTGTCAGGTCGATATGAAACCAATAACTGGTCAAATAGCTCTCTTTTCTCTCATTTCTTGGAGAATCGTTGCCTTTTCTTTCCTTTGCTCTGAAGACTTAATAAGCTTGGGAAATTCCTTCTGTTGCAACACTTCATTGCAATGTAGGTCGGTTCATCAAACAATACTGTAGAGCAAGAGAAGCTATATGCACAAGGGATTTGCCCAACAACACCTACTTGGTGTGTCTGCATCTATATTTTAGTGACTGCACATGTTTTCTCTGGTCAAAGGTCAAAGTTCATTTGAGGTCAAGCGAGAGTATGATAACCTTGTAATTTACTGCACTCCTCATATGAATGCAAGAACTTGGATGAGGATGATGATGTGAAGCCAGTAATGGTCAAAACTTGTCTGCAGTGTTACATCACTGTTAATATTCCTAAGTGAAATGTGGCAAGGAATCACCAAGCCATTTGGTTTTCTAGTTCGATCCTACATCTTGTGTTGAAGTTGTCAACGAAGGATAAGATGCAAACTCAAATGTCAAAGGTTAAAGGAGAAATATATAAAGAACATGAAAACATGATTACTTTAAGCCATCAAATGTCTATCAGGAATGATGCAATTATTAACATATAGGCAAAATTTACCATTTGGAATGAATTTATGTTCTGCTTTGATTGGATCACATCTAACTATGAACATCCAAATGGTTATAACCACACATAAAGTGAGAGGTATCCAAATGTGTACAACTGTATGTATGTATGTGGATCCACCCCCTCATATGGGAAGTACTGCGCGCTTAATTTAGAAGAATAGTCGAGATATTTCATGTTAATGATAAATATCCCCGTGACGTCACATGTTTGTGCTGTTTAAAACTTTTGGGGCTTGTGGTAAGTTTCAAATGTCATTGCCTCTCAACCTGTAAATCAGATTCAAGTTGTATATATAGTTTGGTGAAGTGTTGTTTTGTATTTTTCTGGTTATCTGTTATTAATATGACAAAACTTTGGAGTATTTTTAATGGCAGTGCGTGCTCTCCTTGGAGTAATATTTGGGGTTCTACAGTCATGGCTCTTATGTATTGTAGTATTTACAGCATGCACCCTTGAGGTAGTTGATGAAGCTCCTCGGTGGTATGTGTTTTGTTATACATATGTAGCTTTCTTACCATACTACAAATGTCAAGGTCTTTCCCACTGTTCTTTAATACAAAGCAAGCATGGACAAAGTTACAAAGAGTATAATCCATAGAGGCCTGCTTATTGCTGACTGATTTGCATTGTTTGGCCCTGTCATATGATATTTCTCTATGTCCTACAGTATTGATACTGTACTATTCTCTCTGCATGGTACAGTACAGTATGTATGCACAGAGCAAACTTTGCAACTGAAAGTGGGGGGAGTTGCTTCAAAAGTTTGAACCAACTTGTGTAGGAATGTTTTGAACTAACGATGATGTTTCATAGCCAGAGGAAAGGGTTTTATTGAAAATTAAAGCTGATTTGTTACTATGTAAGTCTTGAATGCCATGAAGTTTGAGAGTTAAGAAACATTCATTTTTGGTTTTCTTGTAATATTTTCCAATGTTGTAGAACAATTGTTAGTTTTGATTACTCATCAACGTGTGTCTTTCTTTTCTAATTATAAGCATATTGATGATGTTTTCAAGTAACATAATGTTTCCTGTCACATATACATTTTAGCAAAAATTTACATTTGCATAGTGAAATTCTGGAGAAATCTGTCAGTTATCAGATATACCTCAAGACTTAGCCTTGTCCTTCAACTGTTTTGTTGTACGTATGAACCTACTCTTCGAGCTGGCTTCACATCATGTGCTTATACTGGTGCCAATTTGCACTACCCACATTCTCTGCCATTCCAAATGTTGCTCTCATTTTGCAGGGCCCCTCCCCTATACTTTAATGGATGATAAAAATATTGGATGGCAATCAAGATCACTACTTCAGCATTTAATCAAACTATGGCCATAACACTATAGATTGAGGAACCATTACTTATTGTTCCGCTTCCTTCACTTCATGTAGTATTCACTACTACTTCTTGTTATTTGTAAACATTTGAATGCATGTTGTGAAAACAAATAAATGAAATGAAATTACACTTAAACAGTACTTTATTATTATTATTATTATTTATTGAATTTCATATAGCGCAACCCCAACAAAGTTTTCGGTTGCGCTTTACAACAAAATACAAAGAAAGATTAAACCATTCATAAGAAAATAAGATATCAAATGGCGTAGAAAAATATACTAGATGAATGTACAAAAA
>JAAAKB020256573.1:0-10433 GCA_010014835.2 Apostichopus leukothele | reverse complement strand
TATACAACATTGTTCCCCCCTCCCCTCTCCCCTCCCCTGCACCAATTTACTCCATGCTGCATTCTGGTGTTTGATTTTGTTTCCAAAAGTGGCCCAGGATGTGGCCCCAGTAAGCATAGATCTGTTTATCCAATATTATAAAATAGCGAGAATTTCTATTGTAGCCCCCACCCCCCCAAAAAAAAAAAAAATTGCAAAATTTGCCAACATTTTGGCATGTGGAAATAAGGTTTAAACTTGTAAATGCTGCAGTAGAGAATTTTTGTCCAACTGTAGGATTACATCAGCTGTTCAATTGCTGCCAGAATTTACTAGTTTGAACACACTTTCCAAGAGGACGAAAAGCTGTTGAATTTGTACTCTGTTGGGAGGGAATTGATAGTTCTCCCAAATAATCCTTGCCAAGTGAGTACTGAACCCCAGGGTGTTCTTTACTCCATCAAATAGGTACAAACAAGGTTTACAAAATATTACAAAGTTATTAAAATTGTTGCATTCTGCTGAGATATTCATCACAATTTAAAATTCTCAAAGTACTAATAATAGGGTATGTTCACACCCTCTATTCTTGCTAGAGTAAGTTTGTGCCTTTTTGTCCTCTTTTGAGATGATTGAACCTGCAATGTTATAAATAAAGTGCTCAGATCCTTTTTGGGTTCGATTAAGTTTTAAAAGTGTCTTGCACTTTAAATACTTATCAAGGGAGATTATGGTCGACTGAAGCAGGGAAGGAAGAAACGAGTTACTTTATGACATGAGTCGAATCAAACCGGGAAAACTTTAATCGTTAAAATATTGCGGAATTAAGGCTTCTTCAACATCGAAGATCAAAACTTTTGAAAACTATGAAAGTCTATCGAAACGATAGAGCAAAATGGATTTGGACCTAGTACCCTAGTCAGCCCTCACAGGAACCATATAGATACAAGGGATTCGTACCCTAGTTGGACCAGGATGTAATGGGCAAGGAACTTAGAGTTGGACCTAGTACATTAGCTAGCCCTCACAGGACCCTATTTCAGGGATTCATACCCTAGTTGGACCAGGATGTAATGGGCAAGGGACTGAGAGTTGGACCTAGTAGTACCCTAGTTAGCCCTCACAGGACCCATAGATAAAAGGGATGCATAATAATAATAAATAATAATAAATTACATTTGTATAGTGCTTAATACAGCGTTTCAAAGTGCTTAATTTACAAAGTAGGAAAGAGACAAAGGAAACCAAGGAAAAAAAGAAACTAGGAATCAAACAGAAATGATTTAAGTTGTCTCTTGAAAATACAAAGGGAGGGAGAGTCATACCCTAGTTGGACCAGGATGTGATGGGCAAGGGATTCATACCTTAGTTGGACCTGAACACAATGCATGGAAAAGGGACTTAAGGGTTGAACCTGGACCCTCAAGGCTTGGGACTCAGAGTTGAACTCATGTATACCCAAGTTTGGACTTGGAACCAGCTGTATAGGCTATAGCAACTCAAAGAGTTGGACTCATACCCAAGAAATGGACATGTATGTTCAGGTTTCCCCCAAACAGTCCATGTCGGCTGAACATATTTTATCAAACTCTCTTTATTAAACTTAACTCACAGATCGAATTTCTAAACAATATACATATTTCTATATCGCAACCAGCGATAAATATATCTAAGTAAACCGTGATATTAGTATAAATAAGTGGAAATGTCTTAAAATTTACAAACTACTCGTAATTAGTATGAAGAAAACTTTTTTAAGTACATGTATACGTTATTTGCTAAAATTTAATTAACTTTCAGCACATCTTAGATGTTAACATTGACAGACCTCTGCAAGCTATATATTCCTTTGCTCCAAATGTCTGCAATCACAACGCTAGAATATATCACATTCTTCTTTTGTTTTGAAAACGGTATAAATTAAAAGCCAAAAGGGAAAAGCAGAAACACTAACTCATATCTGCTCGATGTAAAGGTTGTTTGAAAGAGACTGTGCCGTTTCCCTAATACGACTGTTTTTCATACTAAAAACTGTTTATTTGACTCATAATTTAGTGGCATATATTTACAAGTTTGTTCTCAAGAGTTTGTTTACACGAGAACATTTTCCTTTGCAGTGTCTGCTTTCATATTTCAAGTCGAATTTATGACCGAGAGTATATTAAAAACAACAAGACGAAAAAAAATAATATAAATATATATATATAGGCCTAGATATATATATATATATATCTATATAGCTTCAGGGTTTTAAGTAAAATTTCATACTATCTACAGAGGATATGAAATAACAAGAAATGAATATAACCACATGAAATAGGAAACCAGCGAGACAGTGAAACACCAGCTAGTATAGTGAATTCCAAACCCACTAAGCAATATACGAGTCGACGACCTTCACATCAACTGTACGTGAAAACCATCAACAACCCTTGCGTACGGTATATTTCTAAAACGATTTGCGAAAATTATCGTACGCATCCCGCCCTGATGGTTGAAAAAGGAGAAGTTTTAACTCGCGCACTAGTGTAAAAAAAAACGTTTCAAAGAGATCTCATTTTTGTCTCGTCTTTTCTGTTCCTTTTGCATCGTTAATGTGTTTTATTGGTAACAAGATAGACATATCTGGGTAAGCAAAAACATGATGGCTTCCAGCAGTTGACAACGGATAGATGTAAATCTATATATAGGGAGAATGCAAAGTTACATCATTCATGAAGAGAATGGAACTGGGTTTCAAATGATTTTCAAAAAAAAAAATTCTGTGAAATATTATTACGTCATTCAGAAGTTTTAGGTATAGCAATGAACAGAAAATTCTGTCTGTGTGTGTGTGTGTTTGGGGGAGGGCATGTGGGTAAGGGTGAGGAGGGGTATGGGAGGAAGTTGTTTTTATTGACGTTATTAGAGGTCAGCTAGGGTTTTATACGACATGAGTGATAGTTGTTGGTAAGATGTTGTGTTTCATATCTCAAGGCACAGTCTTAATTGTTGGCTCGAGAGAGAAGAAGAAGCTGGGGACTCTTAGCTTGCATGGCCTACTTTGATTATTTCAAAATGATAGCTCCTAGTAATTAGTAAAACAGCTGTAAAAGTTGGTTAACTGAGAAAAGTCAAAACGACAATTCAAAAGTTTTCTAGTAGTTAGTATGATCCTTATTTCAGAACTGCGAGACAGATTATTTTTGTCACAAATTCCGCAGCTGATAGTTTGGGCATTATCACACCATTTCATCGCCATGGAGATCAAGTGCGTCCATTTTCAATGCAAATGATTGGCGGATTTCATGAAGCCAATTAAGTTTCAGAATTGTTTTGATTCACAATATGACCGTGATGGTTCAAGACCCTCAGTAGTTGAAATTACGTTGGATTTCAGCGGAACGTCAATAATGTTGCATCAGGAGTTTTAAGCCATTTTGTTCTGTTTCGTAGCTGTACCATCCTTTGCCATGCACACCGTGACACTTGTGTTAAATACTTCTACATATTTAAGTCTCTCATCTACATCATGAAAGTAAAACACTAAGCTATGCTGGTACTGCTTCTGCACTGAGCAGGACTACCCTCATTAAATATGACAATAATAAAAAAAAATAAAACTTCTTTCTTTGGCTTCTGCCTGAGATCCTGCGATAATTAGGTCTTCTCATGTAAATCAAAAGCATATAAAGACACTCACAAGCTAAGAGGAGAGTTAAATGCTGTTCCGTTCCAATAATTCTAAATCTCTCTTTGGAGAGAGATCGACTCCATATGTAGGTTTCCAAGGAAAGCATGCACAACATGGATATGAGGATGATGACGGGCGGGCTAGCTAATTGAAAATTTAAGGGGAAAGATTCAGGGAAATTTCTGAGTGAATGAGTGCTTCAGAATGACTCGGTCATTAATAGGCAACATTGTCTTAAAATGCTGCAATAAATTGCCTCTATATAGTACATGTCTTTTTGCACTTTCCTCTGAAATTTAGACATACGGAAGCAGATCTCTCTCCAATATGTGCGTGCAATGTATGTCTGCTACAGATCTGTGTGAGGATTCTCAAGGCAATTTTCCCAGACAAGGACGATACCTGCATGGAGACTCTTCTATTAGTTAGTGGAAGAGCGTGAGTACACGTTCTACGAAGGAATTGGACATATGTGTCAGAATGCGCTTCCTCGGTTTTGCCTATGTCAACAGAGTCACACATCTTCGACCGCTCACAGAATGAGTTTTATCACAAAAGTGGGGAAAATAAAAAGGGCCTACATAAACTATCTCGTTCACTCTTGCGAAGATCCGACCTTGCGAGATCATACAATATTTACATGCCTTGATTAAACCTATTAAGAATGGGAGGCGTGGAAAACGTGTAATATGATAGAGAACATTACGTCCAGAAGAACAAAAATGATCAACGTAACGGATATTCCTGCTAAAGACTTTGACGGAGATGGCTATACAGGATATTTGAAGCTGAGGATATGTGTGTGTAGTGTGTCATGCACTTGTATGATTTGAAGAAATCAATACATACTCTCGGGATAAAACGGAATTATAAAACATATGTCCTGATAATGCGAGGGGACTCTAACACTCTAGGGATGTTTCATTGGTTTCTTCATGGATACAGCTGGTGAGAGATGGATTAATGTAAAAAAATGTCAAAATGATGATATCCACGATACATCAAGGTGTGGTTTCTACATATCGAGTCCATGATTTGGAACCGTGGACTTTGTCATTGGCCAGACCAGATATCAGCAAATTAGTCTGAACATTATTAGGAGAGTCTCCCAAGAGGATAGGTTTGTGTCTGGCATGCATTGCACAGTGGTGGGTCCAGGATTTCTCGGAATAGAGGGTCCCGGAGAACAGTACTGGAGTGCTACCAAAATAATGGTGTTAAATTTAACATTGGTGAGATGTAAGGAATCCCAAAGGTTTTTTCTTTTTCCCATTCTGTACCATGGTTTGAGCGAAACGATGTTTGCAGGAAGTTTTAATGCTGAAGAAAGTTTTGGAAGATGGGGGAGGGTCTAGATGCCTGTGGTGGATCCGCCCCTAATATATGATTGGCAGTAGATATGTTTTGATAACCTTATGTGAAAGGGAGTAGATGCAAGATTGAATAGTTCACTGCACCAAATTTCAACATTCCACATTGACGTTGCCGCTACTCAACTAAACAATCCTTTGATTTTCTGTTGTTGGCATATAAATTCAAGTTGAAGGATTCCTATTTACCCAGTACCTTTGTTATAGTTTGTAGAAGGTAGTGCTTTAATGACCTCATGATGATGATGACAGCGACAGTGTATTTAAAGACTGTAAGTGGGACATGCAACAGTGTATATACTGCCCCCAAGCTTCCTGCTTTTTGGTCAATGACACAAAATTAACACACAGTTTTCGTTGAAAATAATTCTCTGCAGGCTTAATTATAATTGGACTGCTGGAGCGTTAAATCATATCTGAAAATTAAATATCTAATATTGATATCATATTTTGCATCAATAATGATTTTCAGAATTCACATACGGGACCTTTATATATATATGTGGCTCATGAAAAGTTTAAAATAACTTAATTAACAATTAATTGGTGGTTGCATAGATACATGTTATGTAGGAACTGCACGTTCCCAAGTGCTTGCAGATTGTAGCATACAAAACTGATCCTAACACATTATGAGGAATGTACCTAATTCATGTGAAACTATTTGTGCATTTATTGCTTGATCATCCCCATCATCTATTTTTAGCGACATTTTTATTCTTCATATTCAATCTTAGTTACATTTCTAATATTTCTACAGGCCATATCATATATATATTCTCTTTGACATTGAAACTGATGCAAAACCTTATTGTATAAATTGCATCATAAATGTTCTAAGCGTAAGTCGTTGTCGTCGTAGCAACCGAGTTCATTGACATGGCGCACAGTTGAATAAACTCTCGGGGTGACAGGTTTACTGACTGTAAACGCCCACCGCATGAACAGGTCCGTGAAAAATGCACACCTCAAATCATTCTCTCATGTGGCATTTAAGTTGAGAATTAGCTGGAGAAGATCAGGACAGATAGATCGCAGCTAGAACAATTTTTTGCCACTTCCCAAAATTTATATTTTGGACATTTTCCATCCATTATGGTCTGCTGGCAAATTCATGTATGTGGTCTGGATGTTACATCAAGAAGAGCTCCAAAGAGCATTCAAAGTAGTTCCGCTTCACAGTGACGAACGTTTCAAAACCTCAGTAGTTTAAGTTATGTTGGCTTTATTGAGCTCATGCCAGCGTAGTTTCGATGCATTGCAGTTTCCAAATTGTGTTTTACTTTGTTTCGATCTGTATCTTCCGGAATTCCCTGCAAAGCTCATCGCCTCTGTTAATAATTACCATTTGTAATTGCTTGATGACATGAACAGGTCCATGCAACATGTCCACATCACTTAATTCTCTCATATATAGCATTTAAAGAAAGTCATGTTTTTTCATCAATTATTTGCATTAATTTTCTATCAAACACTAGCTTCTGTCAATATGAAGTTGTGAAAACCAAATTTTATGCAAATTTGACCCCAAAATTCATGCAAATATTCTGAAATTCAACCATGATGGATCTTCTCTAGAAATTTCTTTTAATGACAAGGCTTCTTCAAATTCTTTGAGGTCACCTGACAGTTCTACCAAATTTACAAGGGTATTATTCAACATGGTCACATTGCAGTAGATTAAACTAAGACACCATCCTTGTTCACACTTGAGAATCTGTGAGGGGATCTGATACTGCCAGGGTGATTAAATTTCATAGTGTGAACACTCCAGCACTCAGGATCACATTGAAGTTTCCTCTTAAGGAGGATTCTGACTCAGCAAGGACAATCCAAATTGTAGTGTGAACATTCGTGGGTGGGGGTGGGGGTAAGGGGGGGATGTTAAACAACCAGAAGATACCTGGTTACATGCCCTCTCCATTTCCTCATAAACTCAGACTGGGGCAAGAGAGAAAAATGCATTGGATTTTTGACTGAAACAAGCTAGACACTAGAGCATTTTCAGATGTCTGCAAGAGCACAACTTAAGGAATGTTTTCTGAAGTGTGTTAAAACATCAACAGAAATTTTTTTTCTCAACCTATTTTTAAAAGTATATAAAGTAATATTCAATTCAGCTTAATGGCAGTTTTCTGGCTAAAATCTTTCTGGAGTCTGAGCATATTCTTTGAGCTGTGTTGCCATTGGTAACTGATGCTTTTGAATGGCATTACATTAAGTGGTTGGGGAAATGATGGCGATTTGCAATTGGTTGATTTGATCAGTGGTTACAAGACCTGACCTACAATGGGGCTTAAAGTGGGAGATGAAATAACTCAACAAATACAAAACTTGTCAGGGTGACAAGACAAATGCTTGGTGAATTTTGAACAATTACGACTGCAAAATGGATGGTGTTAAGCTTCTCAACAGAAATGTTTGGTAGTTTCCTTACAGATTTTTTTTTCCACATGTAAGTTTACACCCCATCACCATTGCAAACATTCCCTCGACACAGAATCAAATAAAAAAACCACAAAGTAACAACTTACCAGGACATACTTTTCCAAGGTTTCAAAGTATTCCTTCTTGGCCTGAAAATCAGAGAAAAATCAAAGCTATAATAAGGGTGTCATACATCACTAAATGATAAATACACTTATCAATATCATCAAAATAACACTAGAATATAACCAGTAATCTGAACAATATTGAAGATCTCATGGATTCTAAATTATAAAAGAACTTTGTTTTATAGTACTGTACTCCATTCTGTCCTGCAATTAAACTACCTTACCTGGACTGTCCTATTATTGTAGTCCATTCTGTCCTGCTATTAAACTACCTTACCTGGACTGTCCTACTATTAACCTCCATTCTGTCCTGCTATTAGACTACCTTACCTGGACTGTCCTATGATTACACTCCTTTCTGTCCTGCTATTAAACTACCTTACCTGGACTGTCCTACTGTTATACTCCATTCTGTCCTTGTCTGAGAGCTTCTTCCACTCTTTGCTGCAGGCCTGCATCCTCTGAGTGGAGGTCAGTTCGTTCTTCAACTTCATGAAGTGTGAACAGAAGAGACTGTAGCCATTCCTGAGACATTGCAAGGTAAAAAAAATTGCAATGAAAATACTGGGTTTTGTACTGGCACAAGACTTTTTGTCATAAAAATATACGTCACATGTAAGCAAATAGGAACCACAGACTTAGGAGAAAATCAGTAATTCTTTCTGATATTCATGTTATCAGCCTTCATCAGTTTGTGGATAAACTTAGCTGATTTGGAAGCAAAAGGTAAGGAAAATTAGCTTATAATTCAAAAGAGTCAAACAATATTTTTTAACCTCTAATTAGTTTAAAATGCCCGATCATTTGGTCACCATCAGCTAATTTGCACAGATGAGAGAATTGTCTTACTTCCACTGTTCATCGGCTCTCATATGGTTGTGCTTGTGGGCTTAAATTATGTGCTCATCATAACTTGGAAGACTTGTAGCAAGCATGCAGTCATATTCAAGCATAGTTGCCTGTAATCGTATTAAAGCATAGTTGCCTGTAGTCGTATTCAAGCATAGTTGCCTGTAGTCGTATTCTAGCATAGTTGCCTGTAATTGTATTCAAGCATAGTTGACTGTAGTCGTATTCAGGCATAGTTGACTTAAATCGTATTCAAGCATAGTTGACTGTAATGGTATTCAAACATACTTGCCTGTAGTTGAATTCAAGCACAGTTGCCTGTAGTCGTATTCAAGCATAGTTAACTGTAGTCGTTGTCAACATAGTTGATTGTAATCGTATTCAAGCATAGTTGATTGTAATGCTATTCAAGCATACTTGACTGTACTAGTATTCAAGCATACTTGACTCTAATGGTATTGAAGCATAGTTGACTGTAGTCGTATTCAACATAGTTGATTGTAATGGTATTCAAGCATACTTGACTGTACTGGTATTCAAGCATACTTGATTGTAATCGTATTCAAGCATACTTGACTGTAATGGTATTCAAGCACACTTGATTGTAGTGGTATTCAAGCATTCTTGACTCTAATGGTATTCTAGCATAGTTGACTGTAGTCGTATTCAAGCATAGTTGACTGTAAATTGTATTCAAGCATAGTTGACTGTAAATCTAATTCAAGCATAGTTGACTGTAATTGTATTAAAAACAGCAACACATAAGTCGGTTGACGATCTTCAGTAAACAAATATTGCTGATTTCCAAACCTAACATAAGTTCCCTCTCATTGTTTATTATCAGCAAATATTTTTGGGCTGCTCCCAAAGCCTGCATAGTCACTGATGTTGCTGTTAATTCAGGAAAAGACCAACCTGTGGAAACTTGATTTTAGCCCATTAAATGATTACTTACATTGGTGGTCTGGTGGGCTTGCCTTGCTGTTTGTCATAGAGAGCCCTCTCTAACTTGGTCAAAAGGGGTTTTGAGTTCGGTTTAAAGTTTGGGTGGGATTTGCTGTACTCTTGGATGGCTTGCTGACAACACAAAGAGAGATACCATGAGAATGTTACACATGGGTAAAAATATGAATATTTCTTCAAGGAAAAAGACGTGGAACCAAATAGTATCATGAAATCAAATATCGCATTGTAAAGTGCTATACAAACCAGGAACATTACTATACAAATACTAGAATAAATAGCAGTTATTGTAAGCAGAATATTTTACGAGCAAAAGATCACTAAATTATTGGCTGTCTTCTACTTTATTATGGTTATCTCATTAGGTACTCAACAAGTACTTTCATTAGTTAATCAACAAGACCTTCTTCAACCTGTACAAAACTACTCCAGCATTAACAATGAAGTAATACAGTACTTCATTTACAAATTGGAAAGTGCCTTATATACCTGCAGCAGATATTCAAGCCTTTTTACTTGGTGACCACTGTTTTCACATTGACCATCCTGGGGACACTCCCAGCAGCAGACATTGTGACCAGGGGTAGGGGACTATGGGGATTTGGTATACCCCTCCCACTTGAGAAACATTGATATGGTTGAGACCGGGTGATATTTTGAAACGTTTTAAATAATTAATGTTCACGATTCTTCCACTTTTCTTTCCTTCAGAGCGATCAATGGGGATACCGAGTTGCCACGGAAACAAAATATCATCAAAACGAAAAGAAAAAAATGGGAGAAAAAAAAGTAAGACAGAGATCTAAGGAATAGGTTAGATGACTAGACAAGACAAGAGAATCATGAAAGAACTAAAGAAATAAAACTGAATTGATTCTTCAAACAGAGAATACTGACTGAGAGGAGGAAAAGAAACCTAAATACCTCGTATTCATCTTTCTTCTGAAGGGACATATGGATCCATTTCAGTCTCCGTTTGTCCGACAGTGCCTTCCACTTCACTCTTAGCTCACTCTCAACCTCTGACCTCGGAACCTTTCGATT
>JAAAKB020256563.1:0-10433 GCA_010014835.2 Apostichopus leukothele | reverse complement strand
CAGCTTTCCTTCTTTCTTCCCCTTCCGCTCTCTTCACCTTTTCTCCTTTTGCCGACAGACCCAAAATTTGCCGACAGACCCAAAATTTGCCGACAGCGACCAAATTATTGGGGGGGGGTGTGACACCCCCCCACACCCCCCGCTCGCTACGCCCCTGTGTGCGCGTACACATGTCCAGTTATACGTGAGCGGTACTGTAATTATAAAACGACCTGCAACTTGGTTACAATCGATTTAAAACAGAGCAACGTTAAAAATCAGAAATCGGAATCGGCTCCAACAGTATAGGTCATACTCTCATGTCGTATTACACCCAAACACTGTAGAAAATGTCAGATTGCTTATATGCCAAGTTGTCCTCTAACAGAAAAAGACATTGAACTAGGTAGGAGGCCCGCATAACAAGTAAATGTTTGACTGGATCAATTATTTTCCAAATGACCGGAAAATTAAGATGGGAGACATTTCGCTACTCACATCAAAATGCATGCTGCTCATGGATACTAAGCAATTGGAAAACAAATTTCGTGATCATTGCATATGATCTGTGGCCTACATTTTATCATAATTGAAAACTCTACAGAAGGCCCTGTTTTATGATCTGGTAGCATGGGCATGTAGTGGTGAGATCTTGCATATATTTTTATTGTGGATTGCGACTGAAAAATATTTATCAACTTTATAGTCGTTATTTAATGCCCTTATTACAGGACAAAGTATGACGACCTTCTGACAGTTTCGAATTCACTTACCGTTAGTGAAAGAGAATGAAATACTACGTACTACCTCGGTGGTCGTGTTTTGAGACAGAATCATGAGTATAAAATGGGTCTCAATAATAAGCATCAGCTGTCAAAATCCACAATTCTGTGCGCCAATGGCGTAGCCAGAGGTGGTGATTGGGGGGGGGGGGCAGCAGAGTGGCCCACAGGAATTTAAGGGGACGAAACAAAAATGGAAAAGAAACATATACACATAACGTATGAATTTCTTAAAACAAGCTCGATCGCAATCATGTTAATTTTATAACAAAATTGAAACATATATTTTGAAATATAATTTTATTTTTTTATATTTTTTTATGATCATTTCATCAAGTATCCAAACAATGTACAGTTCATAATAACATATACTTTATGACCATTAATCAATATTATCCACAACAACCAATAAGTCACTAAACTTCAAATAAAGATTTCCAGTTATGCCATCTGATATCAAAAGCATTTTGCTTACAATTAGTTTGATACATAAACTTTTCTTTTAGATAAAAATTCTTTAAATTCATTTTTATAATTGAATTAATATTGACTGATGGTCATAAAGTATATGCTATTATGAATTGTACATTGTTTGGACTCTCGATGAGATGATAATAAAAAACAAAAATACACAAAAAAAAAAAAAGAAGTTTTATTGAAGTGCTTCAGCCTGCACTGACAAAAGTTATTCTGAATGATCTGCCATTGATCATAATTAATATTTTTACTGTACATTTAACTAAATCAATAATAACTAATCAATAAATCTATATCTCAAAATTTTAGCAGAAGTGTAGCATTTAATATGAAAGCTGCCCCTATCTCTCCCATTGTAAAGTGCAGCTTGTATTATTAAAGCTGCCCCTCTCAGTTTTTAAAGTGCTGCTTGTATTATCAATGCTGGCTCTTACCTGTTGCTGAAGTGTAGCATGTTTCTGATGGAGTTGGTTTAGTTCCCGAAACAGACTGTCCGCTCTATCAGCATTGTTGTCGGCCTCTTTGTTTAATTTGGAAATTTCTCCGACCAAACTCAGCCTCTCGACTTCATATTTCTGGAAGAAAAACCAGAAATCGAAACACTAGGCAGTTAGTGATTCCTCGCAACAGTTTTATGTATGAGAATATGTAACGAAATGACAAGGATTTCATTAACTTGACCACTGCTGACCTTTAACCTCCACAGACAAATATAACGGTTGTTTTTACTCACTATACATTCCCAAGTTTGAAATTCACCAAGCTATTATTTTTGCCTATTCTTTGGTATTATACTTGAGGATACACCTACAAGCTTTCCTGTATGGAATCTCCTGTTATAATCATTTGATATATCTCACAGAGAGCATTGATATGCAAATTAAATGTGTGCCCATGGAAACGGCCAAACATGAACATGAGCAAAAGGCACAGCACTATGGAGGCACACCTCATCCCCATCTCAACTTCACCAGTAGTTCTCTGCCCCACTTTTCACCACAAGACTCCTGACTAATAAAGTTATAGGCTTATATATTCCTTGAAACATTTTCACATATGAATGAAACATGCATTGTGCACCCAAATGTGATAAAACGACTTTACATTAAACCGATGATGTCTATACACAGGTTCTAAAGAGTTCAGATAATCACCTGTTTGGCCTTCTTTAACTTTCTCGTCAATGCATCTGCGTTATTCTCAAGTCTTGTTATAAATTGTGATAATTGACTGTTCTCCTAAGAAGAAGGAGAGAAACAAGATAAGGAACATTCTAAAATTTCCTGATGATTAATGAAAATACTTTTCATCAATATTTGAGTTATATAAATATGACTTCATCTGTAAATTAATTAGACTGAACAATGTGGTGACACTGTCAAAGGGAAAAAAAAGGAATTGAAAAAGGGGGGAGGGTAGGGAAGAATAAAAAGGGGGGGGGAAAAGAAAGGCTACTACAGAGATGTAATCTCTTAAATGAACATCAAGAAAGTAAATATTCTATTTAAAATGTATCCAAAAGTTCAAGAACACTTATGGCTCACACATCACTAATATTTCACAATTTTTGTCAATAAAATAGACATAATAAATACCTTCATTTGGTTTTCCTTAATTTACAACATATTACTCAATAAGTTACTCAATAATTAGCAGTTGTAGTGACAGCTCAACCTAACACACTTTGTGATGTTTTCAAAAAATCTGTTATGAAAGAAACTCTTATCTTGATATTCTATATATGGGAATCTTTGTGGTACTATCATCAGTTTTTTGTCCAAAAGAGTTGCAGCTCAATGTTGTCATGACAACACAGAACTGCATGTGGTCAGTGAGACTAAAAACGAACACGATAAGAAGAAAAAACGACATCAAAACATTTTTCATGCAATTAGCCAGTAAACTAGTCCACAACAAAGGTGTTTAGAAGCATTAAAATTACTAATAATGTTTATTAACTTTTGACAAGGTTTTATTAATCCCTTGATTTTTCCTCCTAAATGTTAATTTACTTTTGACAAGGTTTCTGAAACCCTTGATTTTTCCTCCAGATCATTTAAATATTGCTGTTTTTCATCTTCTAATATCTGTAGTTGATTTTCTGATGAAAAGAAAAGAGAGAGAGAAAATTCTGCATTAGTTACAGCCTCTGAAGAAGATCCTGCCAGGATAGAAATGTCAGGCCCTCTTACTTTTACACTTAGGTACAGAGCATTAGAGGCTTTTTCCAATATTTAATCTTCTTTGAGATGTGTACTACAAACAAAAACTTTCATATCCTTTTGTGGAGTGCCTTTAGTTGTGACAACAGCAGATTGAAGTAGATTATATCCCAGACAGGTTTTAAGTTGTTGGAAAATATGAAATCACTACTTTTGTTTTGTTTTGATGTATTCTCCACATCTTCCTTCTGATTCCTTTAGTTGCAATAAATTATTCACGTAAAATATTTTCTGAGATGATCTCTTGTCAGGCTTTGAGTTCTTATTCTGCAACGAACACATCATCAGGCCATACTACTAATAAAAATATTTATCACATATTTCTTCCTTTGCCTCAATAGGTTTTTTAAATTTTAAATTGCTGCATTAGCATTACAAAAACTAAGTAAAATTTCAAGTGCGCCTCTTATTTTTGAAACAAATATCAGGCGTATAAAATTTTGTAGAAGACGTACATCAAATTTATAGTCTGTTGCTTTGAGTATAAGAACTATGCCAGAATTGTTACGAGTCTTTCGTGGGCAGACTAATTACCAGTTACCTAAAATATTCTGTGACAAGAAGAACATTTGAATGTGCAAGAAAATTCACCATAAACAAAACATTTTTCAAGACAATGCCTCTGCTAGTGTAGAGCTGCATAGGTCAGTCAATAGATCAATGGACTTCACCCTGAGTTTATTAGTTCAAAGTCCTTTATAACTCAGTCCTAATAACTTAACACTGGATAAGTCACCTTGAGGGCTCCTCTCGGAGATCAGTGCTCTGCACTGAGCAGGACTACCCTCATTAAAGATGACAATAAATAATA
The DNA here is from genome assembly GCA_010014835.2 of Apostichopus leukothele. Classification (NCBI taxonomy): domain Eukaryota; kingdom Metazoa; phylum Echinodermata; class Holothuroidea; order Aspidochirotida; family Stichopodidae; genus Apostichopus; species Apostichopus leukothele. Next base: position 6,162 of record JAAAKB020256563.1, on the reverse strand, counting down.
ATAATCATCAACAAAAAAAAAGTCAGACATGTTATCCTGAGTTTACTGGTTCCAGACCGTATTTTGAACAGAATGACCAACTCTTCTTTTAGCTCTACAAAGAGTTGATTTTCATTTTTTGAATGTTATACTTACTGAGCCTTGCCAGTCTCTCCTCTAAAGCCTGGAATTTTTGTTGGCTTAGATTCTGTTGCTCCGTCTCTGCTTTGGTCATTCTGAGTGTCTGATGGAGACTCTCTAACTCAACCTGTCTACTCTGAATCTCCTCTTGGAGGGAGGCAGTCTTGGACGTCACCTGATCATAAAAGACGTGAGACAGATGCAAGATTACCTCGAGAAGGATGGTATTTCTTTGACGCTATACACACTGGACAAAAATCTCACCTGCAAATGGTTTTCTCATCACACAGTCTCATGATACTGATATTTGGGTTTCACTTACTTATTTTGCTATTTCTAATGAACAGATGTACAGAATTGAATTTATACCCCTTCTGTTGTGACAGTTTTGTCACCAAATATCCATCTTTATTTCTCTCATCTCATAAATCAGTGATTCAGAAACTTTTAGCCTCACATCGCCGGTGCCTTTCAATTATAAGGTCCCGAGTTCGAGTCATTCCAAGATTAATGTATGTGGTCCAGTTAAAGAGTTGTTGACAATTCATAATCATGGACGTTAAAACATGAATCTAAGAGACTGACTTTGGTCAGCTTGCTGCTTTGATAAGCCAATGATGGCTTCTTTGCGAGTTCCTGCTTGCAGGAGGATCTAAAATACATACATACATACAACCTAAACTTAGGGGTCATGCCCCCATCACCATAAATAATGTACCCATCAAGACACAAATTTTGTGGGTCCTTCACCCTCCTCACCTTGTTAAGCCTCCTTTGTTCATGTTCACTCTCCTCTTTCACTCTCTGAGTCTCTCTTCGTCTTTCCTCCGCCTCTCGTTCCTTCCTCTGCAACTCCTTGGTCAAACTGCCGAGCCTCTCTTTGCCTTCCCTCTCTTGCTGTAAGACTTCCTCCAGAGCGCTGCAAGATTTCTCCAGTTTATCATGTACCCCCTTTAACTCCTCAGAAGTCTTGGAAGTTGAATGAAGAAGGCCATCGAGTTCCTACCGGCCAAGAGTCTAAATTTTACATTTGGCATTAATATTCTATACTACTGAATTTATAACATTTGTTAAAAGAGTATTAACTTTAATACCACTGATGAAACAATTTTTCAGGCTGATAATTAATTTGTGTTTGCAACATAATTCCAACCACCCATACAAAGATATAAGAATAAAAGGACAATTCATGGTGGGCTGATTCTGTGAGTGTCCTATTTTAAAACAGTGCATTAATTTCCATCTAATTGCACTTCTGTAGGCAACATGAATTACTTCAAAGTAATGTTATCGAATAATAGTAATACACTAATGAACCCAGTGAGAATTAAAAGATTCTTATATCTAGATGTTTTATGATCTATGATATAGCCAAAGCCAGGGTACTTTAAAAAATATACAGCATTACTTTTGATGAGACAAGAACAGCATATTTATAGATCTGTGAAGTTCATGTAGCAGTTCTAACATTAATTTGAAACAAAATATCACATAAAATTGATATTGAAAGACAAGGAACACGTAACTTTTCAAGAACAACACATTTACAAATCTGTAATTTTCATCATGAGATGAAACAAAATACCACATGAATAGTGATATTGCTTGACATGAAAAGTGATAAAGGGAGTGTAAGCTCAGTGGTTAACACCGGTGCCTTCCAATCATAAGGTCCCCAGTTCGAGTCACTCCAAGATTAATGTATGTCGTCCAGTTACAGAGTTGTCGACAATTCATAATCATGGACGTTAAATATGAATGTAAGAGACTGACTTCGATCAGTTTGCGGCTTTGATGAGCCAATGATGGCTTCTTTGCAAGTACCTGCTTGCAGGAGGATCTAAAAAAAAACATATTGATGACACAAAGAAAGAAAGCAATAAAGGAAACACACACGTGCATACACGCACACAAATCAACTAACCACACACAAATCAACTAACCTTTTCTGTTTCTAGTTTTGCTTTCTCTACTTCTTTCAGTTCTCCATGAACCAATTTAAATTCAGCTTTGACTTCTAGAAAGACATCCAAACAAAACATGATAACAAAATGGATATTAGAGTGACGTCCATGTAAAAAAATTGGATATACAAATAGATAACAATAAAATGGATATTAAAGAGACGTCCATACAAATAGATGACAATTAAATGGATATTAAAAAGACGCCCAAACATGAATTGAAAGAGTAATATTGCATGAGTAGGTCATTTGACTCTGCATAGTGTAACAAAGTCATACAGAGTTCTAAACCATATATATCCACTCCTCTGACAATCCAATACTCTTATACTTTTTGCAATTATATCAACACGACAATAATAAAACTATACCTGTATAAACTCCACATATTCTTGTCAACATATCAAAAGGATGAAAGAACAAACAAACAGGATAGTTCTAAAGATAGTTTATAGGTAAATTTTACAGATGCTATTTAGAACAGAATTAATTTGGCTGACCTTTGACCTGCTCCTTGAAACTTTGAGCATCTTTAGTGAGTGTTTGCCTCTTCTCTTTCAGTTCTTTGACGGCTCTCTCCATGGTATCTGCGTCCTGCTCCAGCCGATCCATTCGATGGCTGTTTTGTTCAATGCTATCCTGAATGTCACTCTGTTGCCTGTGGAATGTACCGATCATAAAATAATGGAACTCTTGGTACCAATCTTACCATGGATCCTAATTGAAGCAATCAGTCGTGTTTGCAATATTATAAAGTCTCTGACCATGTAAATATTATAGAATGAAAGCTAGTGACAGCAAGCTGAATCTGTGTCTCCTAGACAACAGTAATACTTCATATCGACAAACAATTTTTAATATTTAAAATAAATACCTGTATTTTTAGGGTTATTTAGCTCTATATTACTGAAACAGCAAGAATGTAACTAGTTTGAATTATATATATAACGTGAGAAAGATTTATCCCAGACTGTTACAAAAAAACATTAAAACCCCAAAACAAGCACAAACACCATATCTTTTTGGCTCAAGAGGTCTGCATTTCCTAGGGCATATAGTGTTTTGCAAACATAAAAAATGTACAAGGTTTCATATAAAAACTTACAATTAATAGATCATACAAGGAATTAATATTTTCAGAAAATATTAACTTTGCACACATTAAATGAATCTAGTTTTTTTTTTCATTTATGAGTAATTAAACCAATCCTTTTATTATTAAAGTAACACATCTCCTAGGCAACAGTGTCTACAGGCTGTTATCTCACCTTTTTAACTCTGTGACCCTATCTTGTAGAGTCTGGTGCTGATTCTCCAGTAAATCTTTCTCCTTCCTCATCACTTGTAAGCTCTCCCCCAGTGTTCTCTTCTCGACCGTCATTTGGTCTCGATTCATCCCATCTCTATCCAGCTCCTGATGCGCCTGGTTGAGAGCAGACATTGCTCTTTGCGTCTCAGTTACCAGTTTTTCTAGGGAAGCCTTCTCCTGTTATTAGTGAATATATTGAGAAAGATCTTTTTAAGTTCTCTGTTTTTTTTTTGTATTAGTGTCATTTGAGAAGTACATACTCAGAATACCAAAGCGTAATAAGAACAGTAATCATGGGCTAAAAATGACCTACAACATTGCCGGGAGTTTGTTTGTATTATCCTACAAATTACTAAGATCTTAAACGATTTTTTTCCCCACTTTTTTAGCCTAGTCTCATGCCTTAATGATTTTGTTAACTTCAGAATCATTTTGCATATATCCTCCAAATATCTCAGATCATATATGGTTTATATCTAAGACTGCCAGTTGAGTTTTTCCCAGTTATGTTAGTCTAGTCTCATGCTGTACCCTCAATGGTTGTATTAGTTAATTTACTATTATCTAATCCTTAAAAGCATCAAGTGTATACTAACTTGGGAACATTTATATAAGACACAAATATTCATTTGCATATCTTGGATACCACTAAGATCTTTACCGGTTTTTTACCTCCCTCTAAGACTGCCAGTTGAGTTTTTTCTAGTTCTTTTAGTCTAGTCTCATGCTGTACCCTCAATGGTTGTATTAGTTAATTTACTATTACCTAATCCTTAAAATCATCAAGTGCATACTAACTTGGGAACATTTAAATGTAAGACACAAATATTCATTTGGATACCGCTAAGATCTTTACTGATTTTACTTACCTCTAAGACTGCCAGTTGAGTTTTTTCCAGCTCTTTCAATCTAGTCTCATGCTGTATCTTCAATGCTTCTAGCTCTGTTTTTTCTATCTGTATCATCTCCAGGGTGTGTTTTAAATCTGTTCTCTGCTTGTCTCCATCTGCAGTGATACTGCGAAGGTTCCTCTCAGCGGTCTCCACTTGCTGTTGGACCTCGGTCAGCTCTGACCGTTTCGTTGTGAGCTCCGATTGGACATCCTGTCTCTGTCTTTGCAGTCTCTCAATATCAGTTTTCAAATCCTGCGTGGTTAAGACATCAAATTTTAACAAGAGATGACAAAATTATGTTGTAGTCCTCCTTTCAAAAGGTACGCTTTCGAGACTGTAACCGAAGCCAGGAATTCTAATTTATTCATTACATGTTGCATAGCACTTATTTGAAGTTCACAATTTTTGATTATCATAAAGAATGCTGGCATTACTAAAGAGTTTGTGTTAAAAATCCACCATATATATGTACTTTCGTGTAGTAACTGGGCAAATATTGCTAGGCGAAAGAGACAAACCTATTATTTGTAACATACAATAAATATGAATAAACTACACAAAATTGAATGTTTCAGTTAGTTACAAGATAAACAATTACGAAATATTTATAATTTCAGTTTCAAGGCTACCCCAGATTGTCCTGACAAATTCTATATCTAAATGCAAGAAAGGGACATGAACCAGTCGAAGGGATTAATTTCAAATAAAAAGTAAAAAAGAGGAGAGTAAACAAGATGCTAGGCCTATCTACTATGACTGAAAATGTTTGAACTGAATGCTACATCCATTTGGTCTGTAGTCCAGCAAACTGTGAATGGTCTCTTTTCATGGGTCCTGCATGCAACAAAGCCCCCACTTTTTACTTTCTTGTTGGAACTTGAAGCATATAGAAATCACACGTAATAGGGTAATCCAATAAATTCTGAGTCCGTACTGAAACACACTATAAAGTCTTGACAGGATTTCTGTTAAGTTTTGTTTCTTACTGTCATCTCAACTTCAACTATGTAATCCTGAGGTTACTGCAGTGGTTCCAATCTATTTCTAGCTGGTAACTTCTTTGATCTTTCAACTGTTCTCACCACATTTATTAGATAATTACATTTAACTCCAGCTCAATGACCAATACAGAATGCACTTTCCATTAAAACTGTACAAAACAAACTTTTTATAAAAATGGTAACTTTTCAGTGAATAATTGATTGCTCACATCTTGTGTAGCACTTTGGGGGCTTTTGTGAACTCTGGTTCACATGTACGATTTTCAAAGCAATACGGTATAGTGCCAAGAAAACTGCTATTACGTCTATACGCATTTGTGAAGTAATTTTCCCATTTTGCAATGTATGCAACACGCTATGCGCCACCTGACAAGTAATTTTCTCTTTGTATCCTATTTGAGATACAGCCATTCTCTGACCGTAGCATTTCTGTTGAAACAATGACTAATTAATTACCAAAGCCTTTTGGGACTCCTGAAGACTTAACCATCCCAAACGACTGATCATATTTACCTTAATTTCTCGTTGCTTGCCAGAAACCTCAGACTCCCCTTCTTGAAGAGCCAGCATGAGGTCGCGTCGATGTCGATCCACGTCGGAGGTCAGCGACTCAAGGTCAGCTGCTTTGGATGACCTTTGCCGCTCTAACCTTTCCAGTTCGGATTCTTTGGCATCGATCTGCTCATTTAATGAGGAACAGAAGAGAGGTCGTAAGAGAAAGAAACTTTTAAAGCTGTTTTGTCAAAAAGTAGTTTTGAAGATGTGTAAAATGTTGAGAAGATAGGAATAATATTTATTTTTTTATTTATTTATTTGTTTTGCCACAAAAGTACAAAGTGGAGGGAAGTCTTCCATAAAGCTTAAAAGCTTAACAA
>JAAAKB020256552.1:0-10434 GCA_010014835.2 Apostichopus leukothele | reverse complement strand
ACAGTGATTGTTGACTGGCACTCCTGGCTCAGTAATATTAATATGGGTATCATCATCTACTGAGAGCTGGAAAGCTCTGCTGAGTGTGATTCCTGGTTACATAGTATGCAAGGTACAGTGATTGTTGACTGGCACTTCTGGCTCAGTAATGTTAATATAGGTATCATCATCTACTAAGAGCTGGAAAGCTCTGTTGAGAGAGCATAGGACCTGTAATTCTGAGGTTACTGAACACTCAAGCCAATTTCTTTGCCTTTCAAATAAACTGCATTTTATCACCTATCTGGCAGTTGCTCATACTTAAAAGAGGTTTGCATAAATTATTCATTGTTGTGACACCCTTGACTATGTGTACTAATGTTCTCATTTAAATCTGCAGTTTGCAAATAATTTCCCAGTTTGGTATTGTTATACCGCCTTTCTATAGCCTGGTTCCTGAAAACAGTATTCCAATACTGTAAGGGTGACAGTGATAGCCACCAGAGTTCCAGCCTATTGGTCTGCAATTTCTCACGCAGAGAAACTTCGTTAGCTCGATATCACATAAAATGAGTAAGCTCTTTTCTCTCAAAATTCCACTAGAAATGATTAAACTTCTTCTAAACATTGCAGGTTTGTCAACCAAAGAATTTTTGTGGAACACAAAAATGTACATACTTCATGCTATGTGTATGACAGGTATAAAGTTTGAGCACACAGTGATATAATCACAAGGGAGCTTAACATAATTACAGTATCCACAGCTCAATAACCACACACACTATTACAGAGAGAAGTGTGAACAATTGATCGTGACTTACACCACCAACACTTGACAGGTTCTGCAGGTAGAATTCTAGCAAGTCTCTGAGAATGGTCACTGCTCTTAGTCTTTCTATTTCTTCTAAGGATAACATCCACATCTCAATATGCTAAAAGAACCATGGAAAATAAAAGTAAGATGTAATACCATCACATTGCGATCACTCAAAGGAAATATATATGCAAATTATGGTCAATTACATAACGTACGATGATATCTTACATAATTACATATTAACATCTCGTCTTCTTGTATTTTGCTTTCAACTTCTAAATTACAAAACAATCAGGATTATAAAGGGGTTATTTTCACTTTTATTATAATTGTCAAAGGACAATCATCCCTGCCTACCCCACTTCACTATATGCATGTTCTCAGTTTCACATCACAAATATTGGACTAAAACAAATCAAGTTAGCAATTGGTAAACTGTTTAAAGGCCTTGTCAGAATAAAGTCAACTGTGCATAAATACACATCTGCCTTACTTGGACTGGTCATTTTTCCCCTCTTGATTGCTTCTCTTTGACATTGTTTTTGCAAGGAATCTGTGTCTGTTTAGGATTTCATGTGAACTAAAATCCATAAAAGAACAGGGTGCTGTTCATCGAAATTGTCAAAATTGAATGGACGAGTTCATTACGCCCACTAATTAGATAAGTTTGGGTGAAGAAATCATCCCAAGTTTGTTTAGATTCATCAAATAGCCATCTCATCTGGATCAGTGTGTAGCACGTTCAGTAAAATTGCCGCAAAAATACTGGGATACATGAAATTTACATAATGGCCCAAATTAAGTAATTACACCAACGTTAACGATACCTTAAAAATATTCATAAATTCGTCTGGGACTAGTTTCTTTCTGAGTACTTCTTGTAACATCTGTTGTAGGCTATCCATCGATACGCTCATCAAACGTTCCCATTCCTGGACCTGCTGATCTGAAATTTCATCTTTAGACTTCGGAGAGAGGAAGGGTCCATTCGGAAGAATAAACAGACAATCCGTGCCAGTCTTGATCAGGTCAAACATGTCAGCTTCATTCAAAGCTGGATCAAGTTTACTGCATTTTGTTAAGGTTTACTGGCTTGACAAAATGTCCCATACTTATGTCCCCCAAAGTATAATCTAATCCTGTTTTTTTTTTAACTGGGAAGCTTGAAATTACAGAGTACATTCAATCTTGCTTTGCCTTTAATGGTTGACTCTAGAACTAACAGATGACAACATAATCAATACAAAATGGCTGAGTTTTTATACAGACCAAGTTTACAGATGATAGTTTCCATGGTAACATTTGAGGACATAACTGGAAATTTATAAATTTAACAAACTTGAATGCTTAAAAATAACCAACAAGGGAATAGGAAATGTGGGTTTTTTTTCCATAAAATTTAGAGTGGAATTTGGTGAGCATATTTCCTGATACAATCTTTACCTTGACAGAAAGGTCAGAAACTTGGGCTATCAAAGTTGCTTGCTGATTATGGAACTATGCAAATATGCAAACTGAAGGCCCCATTTTGAATATTTCCTCATAATAATGGTGATACAAACTCGACTGAGATATTTCTTACATGACATAAGTATTGTAGCAGAACTCGTAGCAAACCTGCTATGACAACTGCTACTATAAAAGGATACACAAGTGTAGCACAAGCCTGTAATGCCAGGGCTCTTGTCTCATTGGTTAGTTCTTTCTTGCCTTCACCTTTCATGTACGCCTGCATATGGTTGATCAGAGATGTCTTCTTCTCAAATGGGTAATTTTTCTTCAAGTGATCCGGATGAAGTGACTTACCAATCAAATCAACTGCTCTGATCAAGTTCTGTTTCACAGAAGTATCCTAATCAAAGAAATATTTATAGAAATGTCCAGGGAAAATTAATTAATGTTGAGAGATTATGCAAAAGAATTAGACCCACAAATGACTTTTGAACAATAAATTTGAGCACATTAACACACGTTTTGTAGTGTGTTACCACTTATTCTTTAGAATTATGAAAGAGCGAAGCTGTTTGATGCAAGTTTTCTAGTATTATGAGCTATGAGCTTTCCTAAGATGACTTGAGTTCTGCTAGCACGTGGAACAGATTTAGATTCTCCAAAACCAAAAAAAACAAAGTAAGAGCTTACTGCACACTGTCCAATTGACCAAGACCAAACTCAACCATCTTGACATGGAAAGTCTTGGACGGTCAGGCAGTGCGCGCATGCTTAAGACTACAACTAATCAAGATTTTGCCAGAATCTTTTAGTCGCATCCCCTTCAGTCGGGAAAACTGAACAAGTAGCGTTTTTCCAACTGGCAGTTGAAGTGTGTGACATGTTACAACTACAACTGCTCAGTCTCAACAAGTGTAGTCAATCATAGAAAAGTAATGTTGTGATCTAACTGAGCACTAGTCCTTATTACAACGCAGTTCTGAAGTTTCAGTCTTCTAGTATGCCATGGTCTCACTTGTAAGGACATAATGTCTCAGTTGTAAGGACATGGGTCTTCACAACTATTGAAAACTAGGTTACCAGAGTCCAGTTGAGTTGGGGGCCGTCCAGTTGGAGCAGAGTACACTGTCTTTAAACTCATCCTCCTTTGAAAAAGCAGTGATGACTTCCATAGAACATATATACAGGTTTATACAAATAATATACATGTCCAAATTAGAGCAAACTGTATACATAGAATATTATTGTTTCGTTGAGAGACAGCAGCAAAGAAACGTGTCTTAAAAATAAGCCCTGCAAAGCTTGCTGATTGAAAGCACAACTGATTGAAGACTATTATCAAATACCGACAATCAACTACGTTGAATTTTTAAGGTACGTTATGGGCCTACTCTTACCTTGACGTTGGCAAAGTGTGGGTTGATGTTGTTGAGAATGTTGGCCTCAACCCTGGATGAGATGACATTACTGGGTGCATAGAGTGTAAGATACCCATAACAGAGCATGACGGTACACTTCACACGTTCTGTGTCTACTTCAGATTTATCCTGAAAGTTGGCAGACGGAAGAGTACCAGCGTCAGAATGAGACAATAATAAGTCAAATAACAAGTCAAATAATAAGTCAAATTATGTATGCTTTTTGAACAAGTAAAGAATCTTCACTGTCCTTATAGTAATATTAGAAGGATTTCTTTTTAATAGTTCAACTCTTGTCTCCTTGGGAAATTCAATGTTTCAACTGCCCGACCCTTTGCATCACCAACCCCACCAGCAACTTCAAAGCTGTAGCATTTCTGAGTTCAATTTGGCAAATTAGTTAATGATTCCATTTCATGATTTCATTAAGGGAATGCATCTCTATGACATTTTCAGCTATCTATTTGGATTTAGAATTGCTTCCACTCTAGTAACAGTCTAATCTCTTCTGTCAGTGAAGAATGGAATAACTTAGTTCTCTTCGCATCTATCATCCTTTGCAGTTTTACACACATGTAACTTCTTGCCTAAATTAATTGTTTCCAACAAAATAGAAAATACCAGCAAAAATTGTTCCCCAAAATTTAAAAAAAATGTAGCAATAAAAGGTATTGCGCAAGGAAAGAAAGCATGGGCAAGTCTTTTATAGAATAGGAGGGTTTTCAAATGAAAAGTCAGAGAATCTATTATAGATAGACATAGATGACAGAAGTGTTCACAAAGGCAAGGTAACATATGGTGCGTTAACACTGGGATTTGTACATCAGAACCTTATTGATACAGCTTACAATAAACATAGTTACAGCTACTACTCAATAATGGTATACCTAAAAAACAGCTAGATAACATATCAAATGCCAAAATAATGTGGGAATCAGGTGACTGTGTTCTTTGCTATTAGCAGCTTCCATTCCACCAGTAAAAACCCTTTGTACATCAGAACCTTATTGATGCAACTTACTATAAAATATAGCTACAGCTACTATTCAAGTTACAAATGGAAGCCTCAATTATAAACATGAAAAAACTAAGGAAAAGAAAATATTATATATAAGAAAATATATAATCCAAATTTTATTTGAAAGAAGATCTGTTTATTAGTGTGCCTCACAGTACATTCAGCAAGCATTTTGTGTTTCCCATATATATTGCAAAAGTGTACAGGAATGTAAAGGATATTGATACAATATTTCTCTATGCATACTGTATGCAGTTTGGGGATGAGGATAGGGAAGCATGGTGAGTATGAGCGAAGGAGGCTGAGAATGGCAGGTACAGCAAAGAGTTGTACCTCTCTCAGACATTCAGAACATATGAATTCCTTTACTTACATTATTTCATATCATGAAATAAAGGGTGTACCCAAAAACAGCTATATAACATATGAAATGCCAAAAATAATGTGGGAATCAGGTGGTTGGATTCTTTGCTATTAGCTGCTAGCATTCCACCAATGAAGTGAGTTCAGTGCATATGCCACCAGGTTTGATGCTCACACAAACACTTCTTACAGAACAAACAAGCAATCACCTGGCAGTCAGTGTACAGTTCTTGTGTCGCTTTACAGATAATGATAATTTACCCAAATTTCAGACTATGCTATAGGCCCACTCACAATTTCAGACTATGCTATAGGCCCACTCACAATTTCAGGCTATGCTATAGGCCCACTCACAATTTCAGGCTATGCTATAGGCCCACTCACACTTGTTTTTAAAGTTTACTGCAAATCCATTTTTGCATAGTGACTTCTTTTCAAAAGCATGAAATTTACTCAAGGTACAAAGCAGAACTTTTGAGACACTTCACCTGACTTCTAGAGTAAAGACACTCAACAACTTTTGAGCTCAAGTATTTTTAAGCTGCAATTAAAGGTTTTAACATACTTCAAAGCTATTAACATAATTCAAGGTAAAATATGAAAGCAATGTTTTAATACTAAACAAATTACGCCCTTTGATACACATGTTAAATATAATCTGGTATATACAGCAGCAACTATGGAGACAATACAAGAACTAACCTACCACAACCCAAATGAGAGAGATACTCAGCACAAGAAGTTCAACCCATGTTGATTCATCCACACATGTTGATTTATCCACATATGTTGATTCATCCACACATGTTGATTCATCCACATATGTTGATTCATCCACTCATATGTTGATTTATCCACACATATGTTGATTCATCCACACATATGTTGATTCATCCACACATATGTTGATTCATCTACACATATGTTGATTTACCCACACATATGTTCATTCATCCACACATGTTGATTCATCCACACATGTTGATTTATCCACATATGTTGATTCATCCACACATATGTTGATTTATCCACACATGTGTTGATTCATCCACACATATGTTGATTTATCCACACGTGTTGATTTATCCACAGATGTTGATTTATCCACACGTGTTGATTCATCCACACATATGTTGATTCATCAATACATATGTTGATTTATCCACACATATGTTCATTCATCCACACATGTTGATTCATCAACACATATGTTGATTTATCCACACATATGTTGATTCATCCACACATATGTTCATTCATCCACACATATGTTGATTCATCAACACATATGTTGATTTATCCACACATATGTTGATTCATCCACACATATGTAGATTCATCCATACATATGTTGATTTATCCACACATGTGTTGATTTATCCACACATGTGTTGATTTATCTACACACGTTGATTTATCCACATGTTAAAGGAAAAAACTAAGTGTAGATTGGAAATAATCTGCTACGGTGTTTAGCTAAAAAGAGAAAGTCTTTCTACCATGTAAGTGACCACTGAGGAGAGAGTGCATAATGCATATTCATGAGGTATTAATCCGTTCCTATAAGTATTGCCTTGCAGTTTGGTTGTGAACAATGCCCATGTTATTATATGTGGTTATGTCAGAGAGAGCTGAATAACGGCACCAGATGAATATTAAACCTGGATGAATTACCTTCCTGAAAGACCTTTTTCTATTCGTCCCTACCTGTACTGAGTGAATAAAGACGCACATGTATGTATGGGTCACTGCATAAATAACGGGACTGAGGTCAAGGGCGGGAGGGGGGAGAGGTGGTTGGAGACAACCTTTCGACATTCTTGGAGTTCCCGTTATGAAAAATACCAGAACACTGCATTTGAAAGAGTATGCTATTTTACTTTTCCTTTACTTTGTTACTTTCTGTAATATACTTCTATATTTACATAAACATTGTATTAAATATGAACAGTGTAAAGGAAGTCATCAAATTATCACCAAACAGATCCCTAATTACCCAACTTCCCACCAAAATAAGGTTATGTAAAAGAATCTTAGAGTGAACAAATAAAATTCAATGAAACTGGAGACATTGCTTGCAAGAGCAGTCTCTAATGATAGAAAATAATGACTTACTTGGAGAAATATATGCAATGAGCATATTAAGAGGTGCTATAGGGTAATATTACTATACATTGTAAATTCATCAAATTATCTGACTTGATATCAGTAACATGTTAAAAGAACAGTGACTTACAGTTTTGCAATAGCCTTGGTTCACATGCTTTTAATCAAATGACATTTTAGACTTATTGAAGACCAAAATATGTCTTATGGGTCACTATGGAGCCTACACATCTATGATGACATTATGTTAGGCTACCTGTAGTAAGCCTAACATTTGTAACATTTGCAAAGTGTAAACCAACCGCGTTTGTTAATTTTTTGGTGAGGGCAATGTTCAACGAGCCATGAACCATAAACATGATATACTTTAGTCTTCACACCACAGTTTTACTTGATGCCGTCCATGCGGTCTCAGGCATGTCCAAAGTTTTACTTGATGCCGTCCAAGCCATCTCACGCATGTCCAATTTACTTGATGCCGTCTCACGCATGTCCAAAGTTTTACTTGATGCGGTCCATGCCGTCTCACGCATGTCCAAAGTTTTACTTGATGCGGTCCATGCCGTCTCACGCATGTCAAAGTTTTAATTTATACCGTCCATGCCGTCTCACGCATGTCCAAGTTTTACTAGATGCCATCCATGCGGTCTCAGGCATGTCCAAGTTTTACTTTATACGGTCCATGCTGTCTCATGCATGTCAAACGTTTTACTTTATACCGTTCACATCATATGAAGAAGTATTCAAATAAGGATTTTTTTCCTTCTCTCTCTTCCAGACAAAACATTAAAATTCAAAGTCTTTCAAAACCTACACAAGCGGTTTTCCATTTTCCTTCTTTTTCCAGACTGTGACTATTTTCCAGACAGCGTAGGAACCATGAATAAAAATGAAATAGAATTTGACTGTTACACTGTTATACTGTTATATTTGGAGCCGGCCTGTAGTTACTAAATAATGAATATATCTCCATAGTCTGATTTATGATATACTACAACCCAGTAAATGAGAATAATACACAACCTTTACTTTGTATTGTCAATCATATTAACAAACCAATGAATTCTCCCTTCAACACCCTCCTGTTACAAGGAATTACTACAGAATGAGCAGATCTTTAAGGCAGGCTACAAGACATTGCAGGATGTGAAGAAAGTTGCAATCTTAGGGGCAGGACTAGGCCAATGGATAAGAGATAAAAGAAGATATCTATCAAATTTAAGCACAAAAGTCGGGAGAGTTAATAGAAAGATAAAACTTTTAAACCATTTGAAACAAACTGTCAGAGTGAGCTATTTGTACATGAATCACACAATGACACAATGACACATGAAACTCTTCTTCAGAGATAAATTCTATGGAGACATAAGATTCATGCAGAATCATGTCTATACCTACTTCAAAGGATCATGATAGGAATTAATTTACTCTGATATCTGATGACATGCTATAAATAACTGATTACTAGTGCAGACTGTAACTCAATTCTTTGTACATTTGTAACATTGTTTGTTTGCTTGTTTGAAGTCTTTGCCTATTCACATTGGAAGCTCATTAGCCAATTGGCTGGAGATTAAAATTAGACCAGACAATGATCTATTCTCCTGTTCATTTTGGGGCAGACGAAAGATGGTGTGCACTTGAGAAGACACACTACCTTTTATACCACCTAATAAAGGACACTGTATCCCAGTGCCATGACACACTACCATGTATACCACCTAATAAAGGACACATCCCAGTGTCATTTGACACAAAATACAAAAAGGGATGACAAAGAATTGATTAAATATGCATTGTCACCACGGTACAATGGAATAAGCTCAATTTCAGAGCACAGAACAAAATACTATTCTACAAATATATTTCAGTCTTTGCACTTTCAAAATGTATTTCTTTACTAAGAGTTTCCATTGTTAACTGATAGAATTTTAGTGTCACTTGAATAATTGCCTACAGCCATCCTTTTACAGAATGTATTATGTATTGACTACTAAACAAGGCAAACCTCACAACAGTATCCAACATACTGTTTTCATCCGTTAAGTTAGCATAAAAGAGGACAGAAATTTCTACTGATGTTTGGAAGAGGCTGAAAGTTCAAACTACTGAAAGTTCCTCCCAAGAAAATGAACGACTTCTTTTTATTAGCTTACCTTGACCAATGGAGGGGTCTATATATAGCAAACAATGCGGGAAAGAAAAATTCTCATGAAACAAATGTTTTCCTTTAAATATCTTGTTTCCAGAGAAGTAAAGGGAAATATGGATATGATTTGACAAAGTGACATTCATGCAGACATTTGAGAATATTAAAATGACACTTGCCACATTTCCTGCAATCATAATACACAGCCCAGACTATTACATGCCAAACATGTTAGACTAGCCTTACTACAGACATGTCTACTATGCAAGTGCTGTAGGCCTAGGGTATCTAGATTTCTTTTAAAGGTAACTATCATATATCTTTACAAGAAATACACTGTACAGTGATATTACACTGGTCAAGAAATAAATCATAGTTGAGAAAATGGTTGTGTAATATCTTACAATCAGTCAAATGAAATATTACTGAACTACACATCTAGTCTGTTGTAATAACATCACCAATATGTCTTAATATCTATAGAAAGCACTGAACTTTAAAAACATTACTTCCAGGGATAGTATGAACTGAAGGTGGCTGCTAAAGTGCAGACTAAACTTTCCTTTGTTCATGTCATATTGTTCTGTTTCCTCAAGTTAATTATCACTATATTATATTAACAACTGTTTGTACTCTCAATGTTACAGCTAACACTACTTTTAAGCAACAAACTGGAGCAAGCTGATACACACAGTAGAGCTACAATGAGCTTCCTCTTACATATTATAATGGGCTGCAGACTGAGAATCTTTCGAAGCGATGAGCTCAATTTGTGTTTCTTTCCTTTTTTTGTGGGGGAGGGAAGAGGAGGTGGGGGGTTGAGTCATACAGATAGTTTCATTAGACAATGTCTGCATAAACACTGATAGTTCAGTCCATTACAAAAGAACTTCTGGCAATATTCTAGCATATTTTTTAGTCATATTCTAGAACTTGTAGCATTAACAAATTTCAGGTCAAGACATGTCACAACCCTGGAAGTAGGCATTAACTATATGACATCAGGACAGTCACTCTATGAACTAGCTGGATCAGACAGCATAAAGGATGTTAAAGTGAGGGCGGCATGAACTATATGACATCAGGACAGTCGCTCTATGATCTAGCTGGATCAGACAGCATAAAGGACGTT
>JAAAKB020256542.1:0-10434 GCA_010014835.2 Apostichopus leukothele | reverse complement strand
GTCAACATGGCCTTGTAAACATTCGAAAACATGTGTACGGTTATTGTGCAAACCTTAATGGGCATATCAATATGCACTACAATGACTACATCAGAAAACGTTTCCCTAATCATGACAGACTAAAGTCCATTTTTTTGGCAAAACTTTTCATTTTGTTGACAACAATCCACATTTTTGCACTGCAGTAGAAGAAACTACCATTGAGGTGCTCTCTAAACCCCCACCCCCCTACCCCCACCCTCCCAAACAAAAATGGCAAAATGAATGCTAATTGCTCATAGTTTATTCCAGAGATGAAACTTTAAATTTTCTTCCCTGTATGTCGTAGCTACATGTAGCAAAAACTGGCGAACAGTCTTGGAAAATTACAGTAAACCAAAAGTCTCCTTGCTGGCAGGATCAAAGTAGGTTTGAAGATTTAAAATATGAGGTTAGATCTTAACTATTCTTTTAAAAAGTTAGCAAAAATCGGGAAAGAAATATCCAAACAAAGGCTTTTCATGCCTGCTATGCTATCGCCTACTGCTGGCAGTAATTCATGTGTAAACGTCTTGAGGAACTGAGCAAATTACAAACAATTGCTGTATATACTCCATGAATAGACCAATATCCTTAACATCATGCATCCAGATGAAAAGTCAGCTAATAAACTTACTAATAATGACCAAAAGAAGAACATTGAAATGCTATGAACTTATGGAGGTTAGGGTGGAGGTGAGGGGGGGAGTCTACATCAACAGTAATTGTGATTTGTCACTGCCATCTGGAAAGATACAGATCCTTAAAAATGTCAACTTTCCTTTCTCGACAGTTCAATATTAGTCTTGCGTTCAACCAAATGTTGAATGCTAAATAACTGTCAACTTTGAAATATTCCAAATGAAACCAACTGTATGTCACATCATGGTGTTCACTAAATGGTTTCTGAGGAATTGTCAATAACTTTTCCTTAAGTCAAGGATATACAGCTCAATTCTTTCTGTATAACAGTCATACATTTTTATAACCATTCCCTGAGCGACCTTCATAGTTGCTGTAAATTTAGCACACTACCAGACGCTGTGATAAGATCATAGCTAGATCTCTGTAAACCTTTACAGACTGGGCCAAACATTTTAAACAACTACCTTTGCCCCCAAGAATTCAAAGTTAAGGGCTTTTTAAGGTTCAAACCAACCATAAAATTTTGGTTGCTATAGTTGCTATATAGGGAGTTCTTTATAACCACTTCACAGTGATATAACTGCAATTTACAGAAATGGAAGCGATACATTGTACCAACAGTATCCATAACGTGTCAGAGTGCACACTAATGTGCGATACTTATCATACTGCAGTTAAGTCTATAGGCAAGTCAAGAGCATAAACCAATGGAGGATGAGGGTAACGTCTTTCTGACGAGCAATTTGGGCAGTTTTACGACCCTTTAGATTGGGCCAGTGGAATATCACATCTATATACAAGTATATACCAAATGGCAAGTGTACTGAAAGCACAGAACATGCATAACAGCACTACATAATATACAACTTTGAATTTCGGTACCCATTCAGGAGAGAAATAATAACACAATAATAAATTAAGGGTAGCATGAACTGCACAATCTATGAAAAGTCTCATCTGTAACTATAGTTAACGATGATGTGACTATTCATCTCCTCTTTGGATAGTACTGTATTATATATATATATATATATAGTCACCTCTTCAATCTCCCGACAAGGACATACATCTGGCCTTGAAATTTCGGGCTAGTTACTGGCCAAATATTAGTGGAATTTGCAATTTGCCATTACTAAAAAAAAGGAACTGGCAATTAGACATTGAGAATTTAAACACATGATAATTCAGTTTCACAATGATCGGTAAAAGAATGATTTCCGTACCAACAGCAACATGAGCCCAGTATTACTGCTAACTTCCAGCAAAGTATTATTGCACTGCTCTCAAAATTCTGTACAGAAACTGATGTGCACATGTTGTAATTCAGCATATTGCCAGTGAGAACTTGATTTTGAGCTTGAAGCTGTTTTTGGCATTCTAAAACAAGTGGCTAGATACAGTAGGTGAATTTTGAGGCCTCATATATCACGCTCTTTGTGATTCAAAATTACACCCTTTTTTTCCTCCCAGAAAAATAGCTGAAATAACACAAAAGGAAGAAAGAAACCATCATACTTTTACAACATTTTCATAAATCTGAATATAAAGATGGTGGACAACATCCTCCCCACTTACTTTGCACAAATATTCATTATGTAATTCATGATCTTTGGTAAGTGTTAAGTACTCCCTCCCGAGCATCACTGACGAGAACAGGACTGGTCGGGTCAGTTGACTCGTTGCTTCAATGTCTTTGGATGTCAGCGCCATCGGATATCAATCATCCAGTTTCATGGCATCGCTGGATCCTTCACATTGCTAGCATCAACTCTGTTTATCACCCTAGCAGTGTTTAGCAATCGGATCACGTTGCTAGCATCAACTCGGGCTGTTTATCACCGTAGCAGTGTTTAGCAATCGGATCACGGTACGTGTTCTCATGTTGAACACTCTGTGGTGAGAGAATGTGAGTGAAGAAGACTTTAAATATTTTATACTTTTAACAGGCCCTGAACCTTTGGGAAATGTCATGATGTCAATAGCTTGACCTGGCTTTAACCAATTTGTCTGAAGGCACCAGTCTGATCAGAGGCCGGTGTCTCGCTCACTCTTAGTTTAGTACATGCTCATTTTTCATAGTACCCCTTCATCCCAAACACCCGTGCAAAGGTCACCAATTCCTTCGGTACACTACATGCTCCCTTATTTATTACTTTAATCAAATAACTGAAAGCACCTGTCGAGTCAAAGGTCAATGATTTCTTCATGATCACTATACTGTATGCATCAGTTTTCCTTACAATGCACCTCCATGCATTGCTACAGTAGTACATGTCTGTGTGTACATTATTCAATAATCTGGGGTGTAACTGGGTGACCTTGATTTGACCTAGACTTGAAAAGTCAGCAACTTTGTAAAGATGAGTTAGCAGCTAATGCTATAATGGATTATCTGTTTATACTCCAAAATACAACTGATTTTGTTGGCTCCGTTTTGGTAAAAGTGAATATTAATATGGAGAATAAAGAATACTCAAGCTGTCACAAGACAGAACCCTGATCTACGGTTTAACCTTTAAGATCTATTTTTAAATTTATATCCCGACTGTTTCACTACGTTGTAGTATTTTCATACGTTATAAACACAAGAATCTGTTCACAACTTCCTATGACAATTGTCACGTCGATAACTTACCTCTGAAGATGTCCTGCATTTCAAAAGACAAAGTTCATAGTGGTCTCTTGTGACCTGAAACAGGAGCCTGAAGGTGTTGCTCGCTTTGCTTAGGAATTCTTTCAGCACAGCTTCCTAGAGGATTGATAAATGAAAACAATATTTTGGTGTAAAGCAGAAATATTTGGAAAACCAAACAAAAAATTAAAAAGACTTATATACAAAATCACAGAAATGAAACACAGAACCTTAATGAACTGTAGTTGATTTATTTCTTGACCAGTGACAATGCCATCCACTTACTGTTTTCCAAATATCCATCTACCCTACCAGCTGCACACGCAATCACTGCTAACAGTTTTCACACTATATCCCTGATTGAATTACCAAACTAGATAGTCATCTCTTGAAAATGTACCATGATTTCCAACTAACAGTTCTTAGTAAGCAACAATGACAGCAGGTGAACTTCACGGGGGGGGGGACTAAAAGGATCCAACGCTTAATAGGATCTAATGTACTATATTCTGTAGTTTAGTTACAGAAATATGTATTCATAGATAATCATAATGTTGGTACTAGCTTGGAAGGTACGGCTGCAATATCGGGTAGAACATGAAATGTCTCCACATGCAAGGAATAGTTTTAATTGGTAACGCATAGCAAAAGTTCTCAAATAAGACGGGCAAACTGCTACCAAATGCAAACATGTATAGCAGTTGTATGCTGCCATAAATTACTTTGTTTTCAGATGATATATATGAGGAGCAAAATCCATCAACCTCATCACTGCTACACTAAATGTGAGCACTAAATTACATGGGCTGGAACTGAATAGTGCATCATTTGCATAAGGACAAGAGAAGACACTTTAACACTATCGTACCTTTTCAGGATGGAGACAACATGAGACACAATGCTCGTAGACAGCACAGCAGTGGTTGTTGGAGCAGCCTCTACAGGTATAGTGCCTGGTCTTCACCGCAGTAGGGTCACAGCATCCACTCGACATCATGTCCTGCCATTGGCACACATAGCCTGATTATCAAAGAATTATTTAATGTTGATGTTCAGTATCAGAAAATGGTTGTAACATTGTGTAACTGCTATGGCCACAAGTCTTGAGTATACCCCATAAGCTGTGCAATTGGGTCAAATTTTGATGCAAGGGAACTCACACAATTCAATATCAATGAAATGGAATTACAAAAATGAATAAATTCCATCTCCATCGAATCTTGAAAGCTTTGTAATGCATGTACTAGTTTACTATGTAGTTTATGTGTTTGACAAGGCAAACCTTAGAGTCAAAATATTGAGATAAAAGTTGGAACATTTATAAATTCATAGCCTCTAAGATTTTACCTACAGTAAGTGCCAGAAACAATGGAATTATTAATTACTGGTAAGCCTCACTAGGTGATATCTTACATGAAAATCTTCAATTACCCAAACACGATAAATACCACAAAGAAAAGGAAAGCAGCTATGTTATGTTTGATTAAAAGCGTTATAGGATATTCCAACATAGGTATCTTACAATAGGGGCAGCAATCAGTAATTTATTATAGATTTACTTAAAACAAACTGACAATTGATTTTGTGTTGCATACATACCTTTTTCATCCACAATCAAAGATCGACCTTGTCCTGAATTCCTGCATGTTGTAACGTTTCTGTTGTGAGTCTCAACTCTAATTTCCAAACCAGCTCTAGTTGGTTCGATCAAAACTGTGTCACTTATCTGGTAAGTTAAGTCTTGAGGTATCTGTTAGATAAATGAAGTTGGAATAGGAATTGATGTACTATTTCAATTGCTTAATATTGACCACTTCAGATATATTATAAGTCTATCACACATTGTGATACTAATTGTGTGACACAATTAGTATTTTGTCGTACTGCAGTGTAGTGTAATGTATTGGACAACTGTTGTTCCTTACCGGACTCATGTCTTAAATTTACTGTATTTCTCACAACAACAGGCTCGATGGCTCGATGCTTCCTACATTTACACAAGAGTTCTATTCATCTATAAAAAATACCAATTTACATCGATTTTTAAGGGCTACCTTAGCCCATTATTCAATATTAGGGCATTGGTTAGGCCCACTACCAGCCTATAGTGGCCTACATTACGGTACTATCACTAGTGGTAGGCATCACCTACTGTACAACTAAGTCGACTGTTATCCTATTCGTACGTTGGTATACAAAGCATATAGCCCAACGTTAGGCCTACCTGGTTAAGTGTTCGATCGAGAAAGTAGAACAGGGAAAACAGAAAAATTAGGCCAAGGAACCAGCGTTTACGCAGCACACGAATGAAAGACGAACGAATCCCTCTCATCACAGGTTTTTAGCCTTGAGGCTTCAGCTGTAGTTTCTAGTTTCATTAAAGAATATCATACGGCTCTAGCGCTAGTAGCAGTTCGACAAACAGAAATACACACCTTCTGAAATTTGGATTATTTCATTCTTTGTAAGGGAACCCCGAAATAAGTAGATGACGTAATTGTACTCAAATAGTCTCATTAAATACATTTTGATTTGTATTATTTTTGTATAATATTTATTATTACCGATCAATAATATTTGTGCAGAAAATAGCTAGTTTGAACAAGTTCTTAACGTAATATATAGCAGCAACCCTACCATTTTTTATAAGGGGGTTGGAAAATTCACAACACTCGTGACGTATTTTAGTGAGTCATTGTTTACTAATAAATATTTTCCCATTTCTTGGGTAACGTAAATACACGTTTATATACAAAGTTATGGCGGGAAGCAACTTCCGGTTACAAGTATGTCGATTGGGGAAAGGGGAAGGATGAAGACCCCCGTTCTAGTGGGATTATAGCAACACTTTCCAAGTTATTGGATGTTCCCGTCCCGTCTCATAGACAAAATGACTTATATATTGCAAGTTCCGGATCGTAGTAGTAGAATCCTAGTACTAGAAGTACTAGTCTAGTTAATTTCTTGTCTATGATCTAGGCTAAGCCTATAGATAACATTGGCAGTTTTACTTGAATTAATTAATTCTGTAAAATATGAATTAATTCTGTAAATATGAAAACGAGTTGTTGTGTTTTTGTTTATGGCATACCGGATTTGAAATTAGATACATCACTTATATCATTGGTAAGTATCAACATTTTTTCTATATGCTGGTCAACTTAAAGTTAAAGGAACAACAAGCTATCTTTCAGTTTATTTCAGTTTATCTTCTCGCAAATGGAACTTAATACAAGATCATACCGTTTCAATTAGGCTAGTTTTTACCACCGTTTACCTTCATGTTGGTTTCATTGTCTAGCTTAACACTAATCTATGAAAAGACTCTTTTTTTTTTAAATTTGTGATCTCAATTTATAAGCAATACTAACAGAAACAAACATATTAATGTACACTTACATTATTTCTTTTATCTTTGTTTGGCTGAAGGTTCAGAGGTGATTTTCAAAAAGGGTATTTCCTTCTCGAATAACATGGAGTAAAATCACAGTAGAAAACAGAGAAAGCATATGTTAATTTTGTGGGGAACTTCCTGTTCTTCTTTTGGAAACAAAAGTGGTAAGTGAATATTTCTCTAAAACATTGCCATACTGTAGGTCCGTTATGTTTTTAATAATGTTTCCTGATTGGTGTTCCGCATAAACTATGCTGATATGTGAATTACTGGAACATAATGTATTGTGATGTAAAGTCATATATAAACATACTCTTCAAGTTTCACCAAGTTGGGGTCAATAATTTTCAACAGGCTTTTATTCACTATGGCACCTACTTGTACAGTCCTGGTTAAATTGACCAGGATTTCTGGTCAACTTTGTACCATGAATGCTGGTCATATTTCTGGATTTTATTTTTAACGATGTGAAATGTTGCCAGGATTCTAAGTTAATTTATGCATGGGTTTTATAGTTATTTATACAAAATCCAACTAGGTTGTCAAATTTTAAAAATTACTTTTAAAATCTTAGTAACATACTGCATTTGACCAAAGTGCTGGGAGCCTGGGTCAAATCCCTTCTACTAGTATCTTGATAAATACGAGACAAACTTTAAACACGCACTTTAGTATTGGTAAGAACTTAAGCACCCAGTTAATACTGAGTTTAATTTGAAACTAAGACACAAATAGTAATTAGAGATGTTGTAAACTTCAATAAGAACAAAAACAGTGCTTGATCTCTGGACTTCAGAAAAGAGACCTTGACAAGTATCTTAATATATAGTACATGGTACAAAGCAGGACAGTCATGTTTAATATAGTGTACTCTTCACCATAGTATCCTCACTCAAATTGTATTACTTTGTTTGTTGACAGCCTGAGTATTGATTTAGCAGGGTGGAATGAATCCCTTCAGATGAAGCACCAATTGCAATATTTGGCTGCAACAGATACCTTAGAAAAGTTTGTGCACAAGAATCTCAAAGGGTCAGGCTGAGAACTAGATAAGCTACTTACTGTCCATGCATTGTAATATTGAGGCTGCCTCTCTGCAAAACTAGTTTTAAGCTTTCCAAAATGCTTCATTGCACTCAGAAGTTATTTGAAGACCTCTGGGTGGTGCACAGAATGTAGCTATATATGCCAATAGTCCAGTGCTTGTCAGACCAGAACAACAATGATTTATCTGCTGTGCAGTTCTTTTTTATGAGCTCAGCTTACGCCTGAATACAGAGCACAGACACACTTCAGAGGCACAGCATTATTATGATAATTTTTATACATTTTTTGATCTCCCTTAATTTCCTTAAAGGATATATTTGGAGAGGATTTAGGCAATCATAAATGGGACTGAGCATGTACTTTTCAAAATAATTTTTAAAATGCATTGCATGCTTACAGCCATGCACATGCAGGCCCACACTGCAGTATAAGCTGAATTTCACTGAAGGGAAATGTACTGTATGATTAAGTGCCTTACCCCTGCCAACCCGATTAACTGATGAAACTCATTGGATTATGTTATAGAGGTATATATCGCTATGGTACTGTATATGGGAGCAGAGCTCCCAACTGACCCGCATTTCGCGGGTTGGACCCGCTTTCTAACACCCAAACCCGCTGACCCGCGCAAGCGTCCGAAAAACCCGCATTGTAATTGTCAAGTATACATAAAAAAAAAATTGCATCAAAGTTTGACTTAGCAACCATTATTTCTTTAGCATTTAGCATAATAGAGTATAAAACCTCCTTTACAGCATCATTTGAACCTCAAATTAGACTATATTTCTTTTCATTGGGGCGAGCAGCGAACATTTTCATGCCACGGGAAAGTATGAATTATCACCTACTATTCAATTTATTGATGTTACACACAAAAAAATACAAGTCTTATGTTGTTGCTGCCAAGGGTTATACTACATAACGTTCCAATAAATCATGAGTGACATTTTAAAGTACTTGTGCAATCAGTAGGGATAATGTTACTTGTTCCAATACACCATCCTCAAGAGGACTCCAATAAGGTAGTATATATGCTACAGTATGCCAGAGTGTTTAGAGCCTCTCTAGCACACTCAAAACGAAACTTGAACCATTTAACCAAGTTTACGATAAACCGGGCTGGATAAATTCATTCTACCCTTACCCTGTATAGCCCTCTTTCAAAATGACTTAAGTGATGACAGTATATATGTCAATGATATAATATACACACATTGACCATGAATATTTCATCATTCCTGAAGATTGAACGATTTTATTTCCTCTAACATAGCTCTTCCATGCATATTTTACCCTTACAGGCTTTACAATTGATATAACCAGCTATGTTAATACATAGGTACAACTGGAAAATATAAGCAGTTAAAATAATCTATAGGTAATGTCCCAGTGGAGACAATATAAGAGTGCTCGAGTCGACTCGATCCGCACGCTACCATGCATATTCACCGCTCCGTATCATTATTTATCGAAGATCACCTTTTTTCAAACGGAGTTATATCTTATGTTAACCTTTCATGATCGATCTCTGGCAATGAAACAGCTAGCTCACTTGATGCGGACTAGAACGAATGTATATATGTCATCATGGAGCCCTTCTGTCGTGGGACGCGCCGCGCTTCTATATCGGCAGTTACTCGATTTAGAGATTGAATGACACCCAGTGGCGTGACCAGCGGGGTGGGGTGGGGGGGGGGGGGTCAGTCCCCCAGTCAAATGTCTTTTCCCCGCTTGCCCCCCAACTCTCCCAAATGACATCGGTTTGCAAAATAAATGTTGAACGAAAATGACAAAATGCATTGAAAGGCTCAGTAAATCCGTAATTGATGGGAATTCTCAAATTCATACCAGCCAATTGCTTCTCAAGTTAAATTTTATCCTATTATTTAGATTTCTTTCATCGCTACGAGCCCCTCCATTGCCACACAGGCTGCCCAGCGAGATAAACTGCTACCGTGCTTGCCATATCACGTGTATGTTCATAACTTTATACCATCATTACATTACCGTCCAATATTAGTTACTTGGAAATAGATGCAATACGATATATTAAGTAATTTCAACATCGCACGGCGTGTGAACTCACACAGGCTGATCAGTCGGTAGAATAGGTTAAACCGAAATCCTGTTTCCGACGCAATAAATCCGATGGGCTATGGCGTTTTGTATAGTGGCTGAACGAATGAAGCCTAAGTCGATGAAACTTCATCCACAAATTTATGGAAATCATAATTATAGTAAATCAGAGATAATGAGATAGCTTAAACTGTAGTGTTGAAAGAATAGTCCAGACTTAAATGAGAACTTCAAACAAAACAATTGAAAGAACCAAAACTGAACCCATGCAATTGTCCAAATCTCATCGCTATAGCATTGTTGAAGTTCATCCAAATTCTCCATTTGATTCGGCAAATAACAAATTTTACTGAAAAAAATTAATCATCCAATTATGCAGAAATTCATGGGCTTCTGTAGACAAAATGTGAACGATACATTTATTTACTGTAAACAGTCTGAGAACAGAGCAAACAGGGCAACAATTTAGCGGATGGAAATCAGGAAAAATGATTCAATTTGGGTAAAGAAACATTCATACCAGTACCGTTACCATGGTTACAAGTGTTTGGTTATGGGCAATTTACCCAATTACCTAAAATGACCGAACTGGTCGCGCGCGAAACTTGTCCCCCAGTCGAAT
>JAAAKB020256521.1:0-10436 GCA_010014835.2 Apostichopus leukothele | reverse complement strand
GCTGCGCGCCAACCGATGGTGGCGCTCCGCTTAGATAGTAATTCGCGCCCCCCGGGTTAGAAAATCCTGGATACGCCACTGTATATGGCCGCAGTCATACTGTCTTCTCATTTGAGTCAGTGTGTTGCTGTATTAATTGCATAACGTTCGTCCAGATACGATCAGGAGTGTACTAGTCCGGGATTTTCCGAGAACGCTAGGAGGGCGGGAGGGCAGTGGGAGTTGAATCATGTGGCAAATAAGTATGATTCTAAAAGAAAAAAATCAACGATCAAATTGACGATGGAATAGTATTGTCGATGAACATTGATTTCTTATTTTTTTTTCTTTCTTGTAAACTTGAATGAATCTGCTGGTTATTGTCTAATCG
This sequence comes from Apostichopus leukothele, assembly GCA_010014835.2. Classification (NCBI taxonomy): domain Eukaryota; kingdom Metazoa; phylum Echinodermata; class Holothuroidea; order Aspidochirotida; family Stichopodidae; genus Apostichopus; species Apostichopus leukothele. The sequence goes on along the minus strand of JAAAKB020256521.1, from coordinate 10,066 downwards.
GAAGGAATTATTAGTATTTAGTTTTGCCTTTTATCTGCATGGGCTTGTGAAATCTTAAATATCTACCGTATCCATTTTCAGGAAGAATGTTCTCAAGTTACACGTTTACTTTGAACATCTAAACTATGAATCCATCGAACAATCTCCAGCTTATACGGTAAGAGGTTTTTATACTACTTTCATCTTCTGTTAATTTTCTTTTAATCTCCAATCTAATAAATAAATTAACCTTTTGATAAAAATGTAACAAAACGGCATGCACAAAATTAGATCTTTTATAGGGTCCCATTAGCATACACCCATTTCCTAAACAGTCAGTGCCGAGGTGCACGTTGGACGCTGGGAAAACCATGTCATTAGCTACCATTTAAAGGGTTCGCCCTTTTCCTCTTAATTGTATATAATTAAACAGAGAGTACATAATTCTGTAACCCACATTACTTGCCCCCCCCACACCTTATTCACCATGGGCTTCTGGGTTGCCCCCCAGGCTGAAATTACCCCTCACCAGGCTTGTTCCTATGAATATCTGCATCAAAGAACACCTGTAATTGGCATTGTACGCTTGTTACTTTCAGGAGCTGGACTGTCTAAGTGACATCGGTGGTCAAATCGGATTGTGGATTGGTTTCTCGGTCATCACATGGTTTGAATTTGGCGAATTTCTAGTCGATGCCTTGATTATAATTTGGAAGAAATCATTCCGATGTGGACAACAACGTAAAACGACACCGACAGTCCCAGAAAAGTCTGATTTTACCGGGAGACCATTAGAGCCAGTGTTTAAAATGGACAGAGAGATGACCATTACTGATAAAGTAGTGACCTAAGCCTAGTATCTTCAAGAGATATATTTTAATTAAATTTAACACAACCTCGTGAAATCTTATTTAACTATTAAAGCAATGATCAAAATTAGCCTATTTGGAAATCAGTACCTGTTACTACAGTACAACCGAAAATCACATCAATTTAGACGTCTTTCAAATTTATGCAAAATTTTGATAGGCCTATTACAACACTTCATTGTCTGTATTTGGATGCAACAGTTTATAATTCACTACTGAGCCGACAAATGTTTTCTAACCAAATGTATCTCTTACTGCAATGTTTCTTAACCTTTTCCATATCTCGCACCCCCTCAGCAGATGCTTTCAGAAAACTTGTTGTCTATGCATATAGCTACAGTCACCCCCCCCCCCCAACTGGAGTTCAGGGCCTCATACCTCTAGGGATTGTATGCACCCCATGTTAAGAACCCTGTCTTAGATCGAGGGGCATTCAATTCTGTGTAAATGTTACCATATGTTTTAATTTTGCAATGCTAGAATGGAAAGTTTGTTTTGTCCTGTATATGATTTTGTTGAAGTGACAACATGTATTAGTACAGTTTTCTGTAGTAAATCATGGGCAACCCTAAAACAGATCACATGCACTCTACCATACATATATTTGTTTTTTAAATCATGAATCTGACAGTCATCAAATGTTATGCAGTTAAAATTTTCATGTCAGTTCATTTACAAGAAAGAGAGGTTGTGGTGAGTCGTGTACATATAATATTTATAACATTTACAAAGCAGAGACGGGGAGATGGGTGGGGTACATGGGGGGGAGGCAGACCATACCTCTGCACTGCTACTAATAAGCAGTAATTATCTCCAGAAACATATTTTTGGGCCAAAAATTGAATGTTTGTGTCGTTGTGAAAGTGACACACGTGGCCTATCTGTTTACGTTTAGAAAGAATGGTTCAAAACATATAAAAACAACAGGAATAACTCATTCTTAGATGGATAAATCTTGATTCATTTTTAGTTTATTATTAGAAATTACAAAGAAATGATGAAAGATAGTTTCTTATAGCATGAAGTGTCACCAAATGACATGGTACAATATATTGGAAAGACAGTTTTACTTTTCATTTGTGTATAAAGGATTCAGAAAAGCTGCTACAAAGAAATAATTGTTTTCACAAGTTTATAATTGCTCTGGAGATGACTAATACAATGCTCTGATTTTTCTTGGTCCCTCTTTAATTTAAGAAAAAACAAAATCCAGATTCAACACTTTAAGCTTTAAAATGGTAGACGATTTTACACCATGATGAATATCAATATCATTTTAAGTATATAATCTACAATATGTATGAGGTTTATCTGCTACATAATTGGTGTTATATAAATAGACAACTTTTATTACATGGTGATTTCTCTTTTTGTCCATCTTATGTAAGTAATTAATGTTCCAATTTTTTTTTTTTGGCTTTCAAAATCAAAGCTTTGATATACTTTGAAATGTTTCACCTTTAACAGTTAAAAAAAAAAAGGACTGTTTGTCTTTGATCGGCCAATAAAACAAAGTAGACAACTTCACGGCAAACAACGATATTTAAGGCACAGAATGAGAACGAAAGAAAGAGAACTGGAAGGGTACTTTGTGAGTAGCTTCATGGAATGGCAAGGGGGCAACCTCTCCGAACTCCGGACTTGCTGAAACCAGCAGTCAAGTCTTGACCTTGTTCATTCAGAATCAGAGAAGAAATACAACCTTGTAAAGAGGCTGTGATGATACCCGTCGTTAATTCAGATTTTCTGTCATCTGCAAATGAAATTGAAATCAAATGAATACAATCTTTAGTAATCAGAGCTTATCTTCTTCTGGATTCGACGGTTAAAAATTGATCAATTATTGCTCTCAAATATGCTAGAAAGCTAACTAAATGGTCAGTCATATTAAAACTTCCACAAGCGTCTTACTTTAAAAGAAATCATTTCTCTCTCTCCATGAGATGTTCTTTCAAGTAATGTTATGCTTCGCAAAATCTGGGCGTTTTTTATTTGGAGGATCACAATTTCAACGGAAACAATACCGAAAACTGCTAGCAACTTTAAATGTCCTAACTTTGCCAGCACTTCAAATGACTTTTAAAAGATGATTAAGAACACCTAGATATTTATCAGATTTTGAAAGCTATTAAGTGAATTTAAAGCACAATGAAGCATCATTTTGGCAATATAACAAATTCTTTATTATTATTCTTTATTTATAACTTATTTTATAATTTTAATTTTATTTCTGTTTTTCATTCTTTTCTCATTTAACAAGATTTTGTCTTTAGAAACATAGCTATTCAAAACCTGCAATATAGTAATTGTAACTCGAAAAGCAATGTAACTTGAAAAAAGCAAAGTAAAGATAAAAAATCCAACAATTTAACAGATTTTTTACCTTGAATTCCTCCAATGAACATTGGACCTTGGATGTTAGTGGTCTGTCTCTCTGCAATGGCTGTCTCATCCATGGTTCCACCATCTACTGATATTTGAACAGAGGTCTCTGTGATCCTTAAAGATACTGTGTGTGCTTTACCATCACAGATACCATATCCAACAAGTCCTGTGGCTCTCACCACCGTTGGCTGTGCTGTACCATAATTAGCAACCACTCGCACCTAAAATATTCAAAACATAAAGAAATAAAAAAGATGTTTCAAGGGCAATCAGAATGTGTGGGGCAGGTGGCACATAAGCCTCACCAATAGTTTGCCCAGTTATAGACCACCCTGTACCCTGCCAGAGTCTTAGCCCCACCAATCTCCAATATACAGCAACGACCACATAACCACATTTCACTAAGCTTATCTTTTCATGCCGTCAAAGATTTGTCACCAGATATATATAGCTTATTTGTTACATCATTATCAAATTGCATATTTAAAATGATGACGATGTCTATTAACTTTCAATACAATCATCAATATTATATGTCAGGACCTACCACACTTTAGTAGCAGATGTACATAGCCTAAGCTACTTTGCATATAAGAATTGGGGCTGCAGTTGTTATTGAATGTTGAGGCTATATACCAGCTATTTGTACATTCTTTTGAACTGAGTTAAGGCAGTGAAAGACCAAACAGCTATGCCTTGAAAAACTTTAAAAAAAAAAAGTATATATATATTGAATTATTTGTAGTGTAGATACAAATATTATTAAAAAGGTTGACTCACTCCTCCATCGAATATATCTAAAGCAACAAAGGATGTCCTGTTCTGGAGAACAACAAAGAGAAGAGCCTCCCTTTGTGAAGTAGTAATCTCCATCTCAACCCTAAAATTATCTGTGATAGTTACATCATCATCTGTGTAGAGGAGATAAAAATGTTATCACGATGAAATGAATTTCTCCAATCTTTACAAAAAGATTTGGAATTTTGAGAGAAAAAAAGCATTACCTAACAACAGTGTGTAATGATGGGTATTCTCACGTTTGAGTTGCAACAATTTCAAATAAAAATGTTTCACAGCATGTCATTTAGCAATGAAGTTGCAACATTAAGGAACTCAACATCTAAATAACACCCATGTTCATATCTATGTTTCCAGATCTCACAGGAATGGAAGGTATTTATACTAGCTTTGCATTTAATTTAACCCGAAGAATAGTTCTTCAATGGACTTAACACAGAACAGAGATTGTTACTAAAGTTACCAGTATAAGTCACAATTATGCAGAGACATTAAGGAAAGTCAAACTTGAAAATTAAATGACTCAGAGAGGAAACATGCTAAGAAGCCGGATGACAAAAACTAGTGTCACTAATTTGACTGCTTATATTGGAGTATTTTCTTCAGTTTTAGCATATTTGTGATGGAATTACTGATTCACTGTACACACACTAGTGAGGACAACCTCTTGCACAGCCAAGGTTTCTCAGAGATACTGATAAGTCAAACTCTAGTTCATTAAGCAGTACATAAATAAGGGTTATAATAATAACAGAATAATTTACATTATACACCTTTAGAAACACAAAATATGTTATAATTCTGTACATCCAGCAAAAAAAAAATTGTCGTTTTACTTTACCTGCTTCCTCAATTTTACATATGATATGAGGAATATCATATTTATTGACAAAAGAAAATTGTTTTTGTTTACTTACACAGCTGTAGATATCCACTTCCATCAAAGTATGTATTCAGGTTAACATCATTCTGTTCACATAACTCAACATTCTTCCTCTCATCAGGTGAGCTACACGAAGGATAAATGATCAAGAAAGAAACATACGTATTGATAACAGCTCCTTAATTGGTCATGAGCATCAATAGAAAAGAGCTGGATGGTGGAGAGGGGGATGTGGGGGGGGAGGGGTGGGGACATGGGACTACTGTGCCTCAGTGGCAGGGGTACTAATGCTTTTTCTTGGGAAGCTAATTTGCCGATGTGCGTCTCACATTGTCAAAGAGACAGATACAGATAAATCAAAATGTGTTTTGTGACATGAAATTGACCTAACATCAGGGCTTTTGGGCCGGAAAGGGAAGAGAGGGGAGTGGGATAGAGAGGGGTGTGGGGTAAAGAGGGGGGATGCATGCTGGAGTAAGGAGAAGACATCCATCTGTATAGTGTTCTTACCTTAATGATAGTAACAATTCTCTTTCAAAGTTACCACTGATTTCCAGACTTCTGATGCAACCATCAAAGTAACTTCCATTCTGTTGACAATATCAAAAGCTAAATGTTATATTGCAATATGAACAATTATACATGGGTATCTTTAACATATAGAAAAGAGGTTTGCAAAGACATGATTTAAATCTGAAAGGACCATACTCTCTAGGAATAGTTATTATGTCATGACTGAAATCTGTCCTGCCCAGATCAAACCTTAGAAAGGTTGAGGTTGACTGCATAACAATTCTTCTCTATTTTTTTTGGACAAATTTTCTGATATTTGGTGATTGTATCTGGCAACAGCAGAATGATTGATGTAAGCATGGCAAATTGAGCTGTAAAATTGTTCATTTCATTTTTTTTCTTCATAATATTTTCTTCCCTTATCCACAGAGGAAAATGATATTTCTACAAAATGTTTGCATAATCGTCGCATTCTATTTTGGGGAGAAGATTTTCAAGTTAAACAAATATTCCAAATTTAAATCTGGTTTCAAAAGAATAAATCAACAAGAAGGTTATGATAGGAGAATAAAGCTTTTGAAGAAAATCTACCGTGATGTCATCAGAGACCAGTCACTGTAATCAATTCAACAATTGAGTGTTTACCCAGTCAAAATAGGCAAAATAGCAAATTCCAATTAACTATAACTCAAGTTATGGAAAAGATATTTACAGGAGGTTTGTCAATGGTACATTTATAGTGTTTTCTCATTAGGTTATTAGTATTAAAGTGGCTACTACTGGAATATCCCTTTAAAGTCTTTATGCTAAGTCTAATCCCATCCCATGATTGAACTAGTCAACAAAATCTGACACCTTTATAGAGACCTATAATGCCTTGTGTTATAAAACTATAAGGCTTTACCACCTCCATTTTGACCAGTATTGTATTCTTCCTATTTGCAGCAAATATTCTCATGCTTTGTTAGTTTGAAAAAAGAAAAAAAACCAACGACTTTTGTCGATAATCACATCTCCTTTGACACTGTAGCCATCATAATGGAAAAAAAAACTTACCGAGGAAGATGAAATGAAACTGTTAGCTACAGTTGTTGGAATACCTCCAACATAGAGGTCAGTCCGAACGTTAATCTGTGACAAGTCGCTGGTCGTGCTTTGACCGTTGGACTCATACTCGCCCGTCTCGTCTACTAAGATGGCGATGAATCTGTTGATTCTTAGAACTGTAGCCTGGGGAAGAAAGAAATATCAAAATAAAACAAAAACTGTTTTCGCAAAACTGCTTATCCACAAAATAGAGCCTGTGTCAGAGAATGTGTAAAAGGAAGTGGGCCTTTTGATCCTAGCAGGATCTTCTTCAGAGGATGAATGAAGAAGTTCCTGCCTCTGAAGAAGATCCTGCGAGGATCGAAACTTCAGGCTCTTTTCCTTTTGCACATGGGTAAGGAAGAAGGCAGAGACAGTGGTATCGGTCAATTTTGAAAATAACGTAATATTAAAGAGAATTCAAAATGTGATTCATTAGTAGCACTAGTTTCGATAAACAAGCCTCTAGATCAAGATTAAATGGAACACAATTGTTTGACTTAGATGAATATTTGGACAGAATTCAAATGATGCAACTTTTAGAGTTGGTCGAGTGAGTGTGTACTGAAAGTACCTGATATAGATGTTAAGAATATAAAAAAAAAGAAACCTTGAAAAAAAATTAAACAAAATCCTCACTTTTAAGGGAAAAATGGAAAGAAAAGAAAGGTAAATAAAATACAACAGATAAAGTAAACAAACATAAGAAAGAACAGACACAGAAACATAGGCTAGTGTTAATCGTCCCTTTATGAGCTTTCCTCTCATAACACTATGAACAGACTCCAAGAGTCATCCTCTTTATTTAAAGATGCCACCTCTCCGAGAGCATCCTCACCTGGTACCACACTCCGGTGTCGTATTTCTTCTTGGTAGAAACGTTCAGTTCACCGATACTGGTGGAACTGGTCATCATCTTGAAGGAGAGTTTGCCGTTGTCGAGCATCAGCGCGAACCACTCGGATGGATCGGTCTTCTGGTCAGCACCGTAGTACAAGACACCGTCTGAAGCGTGGGCTCGGAATTGTAACGTAATCACAAAACTGTAGGACCAAAGGAAATTTTTACAGGTACAAAATCCGTCGTGTATTAATACCTTTCGTTTGGTAGGTAGGTCTTGGAAATGACCAGTAGCTTCTATTTGAAGCACTGATGAGTCACAATACACATTATGAGGATGGCAAGTGCAGGGGATATGATTCTTGTTATGATGTGACAGTAATGAGAAGAATGTTATAGAGTTACCTATTGAAAATATCTTTTGCGTGCTTTTGCAAAAGACATGTTTCGTTTCCAGGAAAAAAAGGAAGAAGAAAATAAAAACAGAAAACCTGTTACCAAAGTATTTTGAGATCAGTCCAGGCCAATGGACCAAAGAGTGTCACATGACCACAGTTATGACAACAGCTAAAACCATGAGACTCATCTCTTTGTTTTCATAATTAACAACTCCCGTCAAGTAAATTTGTGATAAACTCACCTTAAGAGGAAATAATTTGCTTGAAATGGTTCTAGCGTGAAAGCCAAATAGCTCTCTGGATCTATAGCTCCGAATCTGTAGACGTCAGGATATGGTACCGCCACAACGGGACTCTGGCAGCTCTGTGGGGACTGGGTACCCTGTCCTGGTGTATCGGTAGGGTATGGCAGGGGAGGAAGCTCATCCACTTCTGGGGAGATGCCATTCAATACCAAACCCTTCTCCTTGATGACGACCTCCGGGTCATTTAGATTTGGTGAGCTAACGGAAAACAGGGGAGTAGATTTAGGAGTATAAAGATTAAATTTTATGAAATATTGGGAATCGGAAATCAAAAAGGGGGGAAAACGATGCAATCTGTTATAAATATATATTGGCAATATTGTATCAAGTCTCTGGATGTGTGATATAGGGTGTCAATTAATCAATTGACCAGACAAATCAATCAATCTATCATTTTATTCATTACCGTCTAAAGCCTGAGCTGCTTAACAGCGGTGCGATCTGATTAACGGAAACGCGAAGGTAGAAAATATAACCGACAGGAATGTGAGTAATGACTTTTCCTAAAATTTGAGCAATGAAGTAAACGACCAAAATCACGCAGATACGTTTTGAATGCTTCTACTCGACTCGAGTGAGAACACTATTAAAGAGTAGGAAGACTTGCGCAAAAAGAATAGTCTAATGCTGGTAATCTGACCTAGTTTCGAATGAGGTGTAACAGAAGTGTTAGACACCACCATCGATCACAGAAAATACACACACAGCTTGCTACCGTCGGTAATTAGACACTAGTGTAGTCAGTACATACAGCTACGGTCAATACCCATAACAGTGTACAAACGACACAGCGATGGACATCTCAGGTCTAGATAAAAGATAACAAGGTATCACGTTTCATAACTGTCTGCATTTTGTAGCGACAATAAGAAACTTCACTTGCAAGCAATGGAAAGTTAACTTTTCAGAGCGCAGTTTGGGGCGAGTCTTCAATGCCTTTAAATATGATTTAAGGAATTTGAAAAACATTTCAGATTAATTGCTGCTATGACATCATGCACACTGCTCTTTGTCGGATGCATTAACAAAATATCACCAGATTTGAAAAATAAGAAAAGCTCATTTCTCTGTCATGAAAATGCACGGAAGTTATGGTCTTAACCTAACTGGGATCAGACAATTTGCAGCAAGTTTGTTAAATCAAATTACAAGTGACTTTATCCTCCAGAATATGCCATTAAATTATGTCCCGAGTTTTGTTGGAATGAAATAGCATGCCTTTATTTTGTCATAAAAATGGAGAATTTTTTTCATTTCGCTCTTTTACACAAATGCACCGGAGAGGTCAACTCGTGCGCCTGTTTCATCTCTCTTACAGCTACAGTTCATCCTGGTCATGATCCACGCCGTGGCCGGTCTCTTCCAAGACTGCGAATTCCCGAGGCCTTTCGTCTTCGCTCTGGTGAGCTACCTGATCTCTCACATCATCCTCTTCTCCAACTTTTACTTTCAAACCTATACCAAGAAGGTCAAAGGTCAGGTCAAAGAAGATGGAGAAGAAGTATCCAATGGAGTGAACGGAGACAGACGAAACAGCGGCCGTTACAACCTCCGGGAGAGACCGCCGACAACTCCGAAACGGGATTGATGAGTCGCTTCAACTCTGTTTCCCTCTCTCTAATTAGGTCAGTCAATATCATTTAGGTCGTCTATAGTTTAGCCGTAAACTGATACGTAGCAACAAAAAAAATTAGTGTTTTGATTTAGATCTCATATTATAGAAGGAAATACAATACTTATATGATTATCATTATTTCTGAAGCATGGTACCATGGTTGTGCTGTGGAGACTTATTTTACTGAAGTAAAACATGAGAGGAAAATATGAGAGGATGGTTAGGGATGATATTCTCCATAGTCAGATTATCTATTTTGCCTTAAACATTGGCAAAATCAGTCCCCCTCCCACCCCCCCCGCCCCCCCCCCCCCCCCCCACCCCTCTCTCCCTCTCTTTTCCACACCTTACCAACCAAATCGACCCAACCCATCCAACTCTCCACCGTTCACTTA
>JAAAKB020256510.1:0-10439 GCA_010014835.2 Apostichopus leukothele | reverse complement strand
TATTAAGAGACATATAACCACCTTTCTAAAAAGGTGTTTATAAAATCACACAAAACCCCCCCCCCCCCCCATCTCTTAATATTGAGGAAAACATTTTACCAGACTTCTCAGAATTCTTTTCAAGCTTACTCCATGCAGACTCTAGTAATTATTTTAAGCAGGAAGTTTTGGTTTGGTTTTGCCTGGCAATCAATAAATTGCTGCCCCATCTGACCTAGACATGAGAATCATTAGCAATCCACCATATCAAATCAATTGGTTGCTTTCAGGTTGTAGGTATTATGTGCCCTTTCATTAGCCGTCAGTCATTGTGTCAAAGCATAGAGCACACATCACTGTCCAGTGCCAATGATACCCATTCTGTTTGACAGACAAAACAACTTACAAATCCCAGATTAGAGGGGCCATCAATGGACAAATCCTTTTAATTCTATTTGGTGACTCCTCCTCACAAAGCCAGAAAAGAAATTGGAGATCCCAAATTGCTCTTCGCTTGTCCTGTTCCTTCTGCCGGGACCTTTGGTTCGCGCTGTCTCTATGAACGGTACTCAAATTACTGATAATGTTCTTAGTATCTAAGACTGATTTGGCAATGGGTATCTATCATTACATTCTATTGACAACTAAGCAAGGCTGGAACAAACAGCTTTCCATCAATACAAGATGCTTTAAGAAACACTTGAATCACACAGCCCATGCAGACTTAGTTTTGATCTCCTGGAAACTAAAACCAAATCATTCTACATTCCATCAGACATGTCAAGGAATTTAGTTTTCTGAGGTATACCCAATGTGCCCCCCATGTGACTTCTTTAAGTTATGTCATAGCCTGTTTAGATGTCTCTTGTCTTGTGCAAGAGATTTGACAAACATGGATTATAATGCTAATTATTTTAATATTTTAAAAGAAATAAGTCTGTTTGTATTAGTTTTTATCTGTTGTTTGTACTATTGAACATAGAAGATGCAAGACAAGTGTAATGCAAAAGAGAATATTCACATAGTTAGATTTCACTAGTTTTTTTCTGTCCAAATTGAATTTTAATATAAAATAGATAGTCAAATAAATTATATATTTTTGAGATGAAAAGAAATTATTAGCCTAAAATTGAGTTTTATCATGTAAGGCAGTGTTTTGTTGAGAGTTGTTAATTAGAGACAGTAAATCCCATGTGGCACAAATAGATTTGCCAGGTTTGACAAGCTGTCAGTGTACTTCCATGGTAACAATGTAAAGTATTTTCTGTAATTCCTTCAATTCATGCTACACCACTGTAAAACAGTGATGAATTTCTCACAGTTGTTTGTAACCACATCCCAACAATGAAATGGTGCATTGTAACACACCTTAGTTACCTTAGTAACCGATCCAATCAATGAAAACAAAATCAAGGCATATACTTACAAGGTATACAAATTTCCCATCTTCGAAAACAGAAGCTCTGGCAAATTTTGAAGTTTGTTGTTATTTAACCTCCTGCAAGGAAAGTAATGGGGAGAAAATGATTAAGCATTGTATTGAATAGACTCATTATCGAACAGAATTTAGTCTTCAGTTAATTATCTAAGAATTTCATACTAACTTTGGTAGTTTCTGAAACCAACTTAAAAACTACTTGAATTATGATCACAGGGATTTGCATAAAGGAAAAGCAAACCCACGTACCATATTCATCTTATATGATAGAGATGCTGGAAATCCCCATACAACTTAATCCCAATATAATTTAATCCCCATAAAACTTAATCCCCATACAACTTAATCCCCATACAACTTTATTTCTGATTGGGAGATATCCTGGTTCAAAACTCATGTCAGGAGGCTGCTACTGGGAGGTGAAATCTCTTTATTTTTCTGTTTATCTTTCTCTTTGCATTTTCATGGTGACAACAAAAACTGTTCCTGTCTTCAATGTAAGTGTTTGGTAAAGTTAAAAACTTTCAACCATCCAGCAGTAGCAATTACCAATACCAACTGAAGAAGATTTCTCTTCCACTTTGATTGTCGGCAGCTTTGCCTATTGTTTCCATGATTTATCTAGAAGCAGAATTATCTTGAAAATCATATTAAAATGTAACGAAAATGCAACCAAGACCACCCTTATTATGTATCTGTTATTGACTTTGAAACTGTCAATTGTGATGTGCATTTTATACCATAAACCATATGGACAGATTCAGGGCTTCATTGCTGGTCAATACTGAAACTGAGCTCATCATCGATACCATGAGAATATTTCAGAATTTTTCCCATACCTCCAAAAACGTTTCCTATTGTATTATAATGGGAATATTTCTTGATACCACATTCTTGCTGTCTTCAGTGTTAAACCACTAGCACACCACAGGTTTCCCTACTTTCACAGGATGGACAATAGGCCACATTTTCATAGACATATCAATCACCACCTTCATGACAATAGGAGTAAAACTGGACCAGGGCATTCACAACACCCCATACAGAACAACTTTTAACTTCATCAACAAACTTCTTTGTGAAGTCTGTAAAAACTCAGTTGTGAAAAAGTTTATTTTGACAGACTTAAGAAGAGAACTCAGTTGAAAAAGTTTATTTTGACAGACTTAAGAAGAGAAGCATCCCCACTCCACTGTACTTAATCAATATTGTTGTAAAACCTTTGGGCTTACACGTTTTACATTACACTTACTGTACAGTGTATGGATCTTCTTCTGTAGTACTTTCTTGCACTGTAATCTTTGTGGAAGTAGACCAATTGTGTTAATACCTAATTAGGTTGAAGTGTTAATTATAATGATGCTTTTACATTAATTACGGAATACCCAGAGAATTTTATCGTATGCCTGTGGGTTGATTCTAATCCGCTAAGTACTTTAACTTAAAGGGTGATTTCAGGCAGAACTTTATCGTATTGCAAGAAAACGAAAAACTTTAATGAACTAGTAATGTTTCTTCAGTTATTCGAATGCTTGAAATAATCAGCTTTAAAATATGCAACATTTTTGGAATTTACATATTAAAGTTATGTTTTGTGCCAAAAGTCACCATTTAATACTGACCACCAGAGCAAGCTGCTTCACAAAAATGCAATCTATGCCACAGATAAATGATGTGAGTTAACACAGATATATTATAGGGTTAAAACATAGTGTAACATTTAACTAAAGAAACACCCCTTTAAGTTTCTATTTCATGGGTTTGAACTAAAGCAAGTGTAACATCAATTTTTAGTAAAACCTGTATCCAAACAGGTCAGGATGAGAGGGTTGGTCCAGATATGGAAGAAAAACTGGATAATGAGGATTCCTATATAGTTTAGCTTGCCATTCATACATGACAAACCTGCTCACTTACAATTAGTACATAGAAACAGATCTGAGCATAGAGAGCTCTCTGAAAGAACCTTTGACCAATAATATGTCCACTGTAGGAGGTTGCCAGACCCATGCTGCCTACAATAACCTTGAACTATTATGATCCCTGATTACTTGGTTCTAACTATTTCTTCTATTTGAAGTCAGAGGACGCCAATATTAAACTACCATAATAGCGTCAGTTTCAATTACAATCTATCTTCAGTGGATAATAAGAAACTTTGAATCGCCACAGAGGCTTTTAGTTTGATGAACATAGCTATATAAGAATTACAATAAAAACTGGAAAGTGAGTTAGGAATATCAAACCAGTTCTCCAAAATTTGTGGAATATAATAATTCACTGCTTTTAGCAGAGAGAAAGAAGACGACCTCTTGTTATATAGCGACCTCTTGTTATAGTTTAAGTAAATTTAAAATGCCAGACTCATCTTCTTATGTGGAATCCCACTCATCATTGTAACAATCTTTAGTACTCGTAAAATACCCAGATCAATAGAAATCTCTCAAACTATCTAAAGAATATTACAACTCTAAAGCTAAACACTTCTGAAATATTGGAATGGAAAGCAATGCAGGAATTTGAAAGCGAAAACTGTTTCATGACAACTCTTGGAAGCCGATAGCACCTTCTCCATAGTTCTTCTTTGAAAGCAACCATTCCTGGTATTACAGCACCTTCTTTTCGTGAATGTCCTAATATACTGATAAGCTCTCAGGGGGCACAGTACAAAAATACAACACACTAGAGCCGAGGCAACATGTAATTAATTTTTTCCAAATGTAAACTTCCGCCGCCATTGAATACCATTTTTAGTAAACTACTTAGAAGAGCTTTTGAAATTCTATGACTATGGATGATAAAAGGAAGGCCAGCCATCTTTTCGGCAAAAATATGAAAAGGTTATCCGAGATGTGTGCAAGAATGCAATCTATTTCATGGGATGGGTCGTTTTGGAAAGACCTCTTCACACAAAGAAATTGTCTGCAAAAGAGAATTCAACAGGGGAGTTTCCTGTCAGGCTAGGTGCGAAATGGACAGTTTAAAGTATCTGAACAGTTGAATTATGAAAAGATTGGAGTATGCCAAGTGGTGCTTAACAAGCAGTTCAAAGATCTAGGCTGTTCCTCATCAAACTGAAAGAGGAAAAAAATATCAGTAACAGAAAGGGAACCTGAGTTGTTTCCTCTCAGGACTTGCCCTTATGCTCTCAAATATTTGGGATGTTAGCTCCAACAGGTGCTGCAAAACATTGTTCTAAGGTTATTTATGCTCCGGGCAACTCAACAACATCAGAGAATTGTGGCTACAGTTCTTTGTTATGGCATTTAAACTTAGATTATTTCTACAGAAGAACTATTTCCACATGAAACCCCTTTGCTCTCTAAATTCTGACCTTCTTGACAAACATTTCAAGTTCACCGGTCTTTTACTACTTATCATTTCTATGTATATATTTTATTTCATTGTGATATTAGACGGAAATGCAGCCAACACACAGAGTATAATTAGGACTGTCTCCTGAAAACCAAGCATATATCATTTGACAATTTAAGTTTGCAATATTATCAATGTGACCACAGAAATGTTGAACAGCCCTCTCTCTTTAAACATTGATTGTTCAAACTTGACATTAGATACAATTGTCAAACTTCCATTATATGTTATAGCATTGAGCCAACAAGCAAACAATGCTATCTACGTATGTTGTTTGAAGCACCTTTGATCGACACACCACCTACAGGTGTTATCATCCAATATCACCACGCAAGGCTTTATGACAATGTCAACCATTAATGACACATTACAGTAGGCCCATTCTATATCCGCTTATAAATAGGCACAAATGGATGCCTATCCCGATTGCCTAACTCATCTCTATTCAGGTGTACCTTACAAGCACATCATTATCTTCAAGAGCCAGTTACCATTTTCCAAAGGTTTTAGCCCTAATGCTAAGAATGAGCAAATTAAAATTACAGGCGTAAACATTGACATGGACCACATGGACAGAGGAATCTTTTGAAAACACACCAAAGGTATCACTAGACTTCAAAAGTATGACTTGCAACTCATGCGATATAGTACATAATTGACTGCCACTGTCCAATATCCATGGCAATTCAGATTTGCATAGCTGTTAGCTATGTGTACAGTATGTATGATAGGCCCATATTGTGTAATGTGTATGTCATTATATATGATTAACCCTAACCCATATTGCATTATATCAAGGGAATTCATTACCAGATCATAGTTTAATCCATGGCCTGTGTCAGACATCAATAATGCTACAAGGAAATCCCTTGTTTGTCTGTCACAGTGCCATGTTCCTTTCATTAACCATCAAACCATACTGTACGGTATAAACCAGGAGTTCTCAATAAGCTGTTTATGAGCCAAATCCGGCCTGCCAAAGACTGCAATCCAACCCTCAAAAACAATCGGGAGACAACCTTGCATGAATCCTCAAAAGGCATGAGCAGCCTGTCAGCCAACCCTGCACACATTGTTTTATATTGGTATACGATCCTTTCATTAACCGTCAAACCATACTGTACGGTATAAACCAGGAGTTCTCAATAGGCTGGTTTTGAGCCCAATCCGGCCTGCCAAAGACTGAAATCCAACCCTCAAAAACAATCGGGAGACAACCTTGCACGAATCCTTAGGCATGAGCAGCCTGTCAGCCAACCCTGCGCACATTGTTTAATCTTGGTATAGAGAGATACTTGGTTCTCTCTGTTCTAGCCAATGCCTCACACATTGCGGTTCAAGTTACTCTCTCCATCTAACAGTACCTTCAGTGTGATCAGTCAGCAATTCCCAGTGATTACTAACCAAAGCTGTGTCCCTTTCATCTGCTAGTTCAAATTATACATGTATTTCCTAGGACTGAGATGTCTCATTTTCAACATTTCCACACTAGTCAATTTGCAGCTAGACACTTACTTGCCAAATCTTTTAGAATTTAACCATACTTTTAAAAGCCCATAAAAAGTGTGTAACTTAAAAAGTTTACATTCTTCTTTGGAGCAGGGAATTATTTATTCAGTATTGTATCGCAAAATGCTATACAATATCGGCAACTTGCTATACAGGCGCAAAGTAGCATCTACTGTACACAGGAACCATAGCATTTGATACGAGGCAGATTCAAAGCATTCAAAACTGCTACACTAAGTGAAAACTAAATGATTCCCTGGGAAGGTACAAACAGACCTGCTTCACCATGATCTTTATAGGACTATCAGAACTGACTTGACTTGGTACAAATATGTGATGTTACAATTTGTATCAAAACTGGTTATCTGAGAAGTTGCCCAGTGGTAATTAATTTACAAATACCACACTGCAGAAGTTTTGAGTCTGGGAATGAGACATCAAATCAATGGCCTTCACAACAGACTGTCAAGAGCTCTGCAATGGTGATGACACAAGCAACTCAAATACTGTATATATTCTGTAAAATTGACAAGACAACATCTGAGGCTCTGTCTGTATATATGAAACATTTCCAGAGCCTGATATATATATCATGATATTCCTGCACTATTCAATCAGTTCACCTTGTAAGGTGAGGAATTGTCAAGCTTCAACTTCTCTTCCGACTGGAGTTTATAGCTAATTAGATTTCTTTGGTTCCACTTGTACTATGGCAGGGGGAGTATGAGGTGTTAATGAAATTAAAATGGCAACTAATAAATGACAGATGACAGCGAGTCTTTGGATCTTTTTCTCCTCCTTTTATGGGTGAAATCATAATGGTTGGCTGGCAAAAAGTGAAATGCAGTAGAAAAAAAAACAAAAAAACAAAGACATTGCCAGTTAAAGAATATCGCTGAATGTTCTGTACGCATCACGGTGCATGTTATTATCAGTGCTCAGGGTTAAGTTAACTGCATATATGAATCTACCAACAATCACAAAGCCTACAGGCTTGGTGATATCATGCAATACACATGAGAACATTTAATTTTATAGTGTAAACAAGATTTGTATTCAAGTTTTGAGCATTTCTAACTTCAACTGACCAGCACAAAATATATAGTGGATCCACACACCAAGCAATAAAAAAACATAACTTTTGGAGCAATGTTTACAACTCACAAGGATTTTAGACTTTGATGGTGAAAATGTTTTGTATCCATTTCACTAACATATCTCTGCTGTAATGGGAGGTACATAGAATCCCCTGTCATCCTAATAATAACCTACACACCTACATATTACAGATTGCTTCACGTTTAAGAGATAATGGTGACAGAATTTTGCAACTACACTTCTCAGCTCTTGCAAGGAATTCCTAGAGATTGTCCCATATCGGTTTCATCTTATGATGTTCAAGCTGCTGCCCTTAAAACCACTTTGTCTATAATCAAATTCTGAAAACCCTCCTATCAAGTCAAAACTTTCTTTGATGTAACCAATATTAGTATATAATAAAAACAAGCTGTCAGGAATAAAGGTGACTAGATAAAAGCCCAACAAAGCAACCACCTTTATAGTGAGTCACAGTAATATTGGAAGAAGGAGGACTGTAAATATGTACACATGGAAAACAAATGTATGTACAGTACACTAACATACCTGCAGAGTGTCTGAGTACAAAATAAGACCTTTTAATTCAAACAAGCCAGACAAGCAGTTACAAAATATAAATTTTATAAACAACTTAA
The DNA here is from genome assembly GCA_010014835.2 of Apostichopus leukothele. Taxonomy (NCBI): domain Eukaryota; kingdom Metazoa; phylum Echinodermata; class Holothuroidea; order Aspidochirotida; family Stichopodidae; genus Apostichopus; species Apostichopus leukothele. The sequence goes on along the minus strand of JAAAKB020256510.1, from coordinate 2,405 downwards.
AGCAAATATGCAATTGCAAGTTGATACCACAAACAATTGGGACAGCAATTTTTTTCCCACTAAACTCCAATGCAATCATATGTGGAACTACAACATGAATATGTTTGGGGGGGGGGAGAAGGCGAGGGACCAGGTCTCCCACCAAACGTGGGGAAAGTAGGTGGAGGGGTTAGGAAGTCACAAAATTTACTGTGGTCAAATAGGGGCAGTGTAAAAATGCTGTTACTATTACCATACCTACTTATAGGGATTGTTCCAGTACAGTACTGTGTTTCTCAGTGTACTTCAACGTGTTGTATTACAAGTTTGGTTAATTTGAAACTATAGTTTCCCCAACGATTTCCAGTAATCATGTAATCTGAGGCAAAAACTATGTCAACAACAAACATCAATGCCTGAACTGTGAAATCCAATGCATTTAAGTGCATTTATTGCCATTTGTGGAAGCTTTACCACCAAGAATTGAGGGACAGTACTACCATTAGCCCTGAAGCAGGTATTCAGAATTGGGGCTCAGCGTGTGGGTTTACTTGTTGACTTTCTACCTTTCAAACTGAAATATCCCTCTCGGCTGAGAATTTCATCGTCTAACTTTTCCCATCAGAATGAATATTGCAATTCAGTTTAGTATCTGTTTGTACAAAACCTCTAAGGTATGTCACTTGGAGGCATTATTTATAGTAAGGATCAAAATTCATTATTTTTGTATTCCACACAATGAATGGTGAATGATAGCATACAGGCTTAATTTTCTCAAGTATGACAGGAATGATGGATATACAGTAACACCAAGCAAGAATATCAAGTTTAGTGTACGAGTTTACCTTTCCTATTATCATGTCATGCTGACATCTTTTCTCCACCCGGAATGCCAAACTGATGTGAAGAAGTTTTGATAAAAATCGAAAGTATGCAAAACAGCCAAGCCTTTATATATCAAGATTAAAATGAGGGATAAACTTCCACTTAGCACCGACAATTTGACTTGCAGATGATGCTAGTTACTCTACAAACAGGTTTGAAAGCACTGCTGAAAAACAGAGTGTCAAGCTAATGGAAAAGACCGTTAAAGAGCTTACACTGTGCAGTAAACGTATGAAGAAAAACAATGTGACAAGCTAATGGAAAAGACCTATAAAGAACCTTACACTGTGCAGTAAACCTATGAAGTCTACCAGATACAAAGCAGTTGTATAAAGAAGTTTGAATTAAAAACCTACATACTGTATATTTCACAAAAACTATGTTGGGAACTGTCTGCTAGCAGCAAAAATATTGACGGTAATTATGGATACTATTGTCAGCTAAATATATCAAACTAATCGCCAAACAAAATGAGAGCTTTACAATGTTAACCTATAAACCGAGACATTATGTTCAGTGAAAACTACTTGACCCAAAATTACTACCAAGGTGCATGAAAGTCCATGTTAGTTAAGGTTTTAAGTATTCTGCTCCTGGTAAGAATACCATGAATGCATTCCACATTTGTTTGAATGCCCCCCCATTCACTATACTGCATGTCACATGTTTTAGATAGAACCCGTTAAAATCTCCAGTAACAACAGTAAGGTGTCCTGACACTATAACCAGTAGCAGGATAAAACACAAAGGCTCTGCTATGTCTGTCTAACTTCAAAGGTCTGAGTGCTACTACAATACTTGTCAACAAGTTTTCACATTTCAGACATGTCTAAACAATGAAGACATGCCTAATACTATAACATATCAAAAGCTTCTATAGAAACGTATTTTCTCCTAACTTACAATACAAACTTTTGTGGACATTGCTTTAATCTAGTCTGTGAAATGATATTCAAGTAGTGAATGTAGATGTTGAATTAACGAGAAAGACAAATACATTATAAAACCCTTGGAGTATATATGAAGTGTTTTTTTCACCTGTAATGGTAAGGTTAAGCAATCAACTGCATAGACAACATTGCCAGTTCACACATAAGTGCCTTCTACAGCAAAGATACTGTACCTGCTCACAAATTGATGTTCAAACATGCTAACATATCCAGGATCTGGACATGTTTCAACATGAAGAAATCCACACTGCATTTGTTGTGAAATTAAGCACATAGTCATCACTCATCAAGCAAACCAATTTCAATGACATTTAAATATATTCTCTGACCACACTGTTTTCTGGCATCCATGCAGTCCCTTGATAGGGATGTGTTCACTGAGAGTTCCCACATATGTCTGGTTGGAAATAATGCAAACTTCAAGTTTAGTCAACTTCTCACATCTTCTCTATTTGACATTTTACCCCCTCCCCCCTCCCCCCCCCCCCCCCCCCCCCCCAAACCCCCCCGTAACTTTCTGTTCTTTCCCCCCCCACCTGGTTAAATAAAACAACAAGAACAATTTCCACTTAACTATTATTCAGCAAAGTG
>JAAAKB020256499.1:0-10439 GCA_010014835.2 Apostichopus leukothele | reverse complement strand
ATTATTATTATTATTATTATTATTATTATTATTATTATTATTATTATTATTATTATTATTATTATTATTATTATGACCTAGCATACTTTCCATAATTCGTCCCTTTTGTACAATCCCGCTAATAGACGTGCTAATAGAACTGTTTCCGGTTTTCCTAATGTCCTGTTGCATGTCAATCATAACCGAGCCTCTTAAGTTTAAAGGTTTTTTTTTACCAAAAACTATATGTTGATATTGAAGTATAAATAAAACAGATGGAAGACAATTTATAATATCTCTGTATATTTCGTAGGTACAATTGAACTACACTCATGCTCTTCCCTCTCCCTTGATACCGTTTTATTGAGTTCAGGCTACCATAACTTACAGGAGCTGAAAATACATAGACTCGGGTCTGATAAGGTAATAAGATCTCTGCAGTTATAAAATAATACAAATTATTGTTTTATATTGCAAAAGTAAACTGCAAGTCTGAAGCTACGAATTGATCGCACATTTGCTCCACTGATATACGCTGGTCAAAGTTCGTGATTTTATATATTTATTATACGGATTTTACGATACACAAGTTACTGTTTAACACAACTTGAGTAAACTCAACTCGCATTCAATTTACGTACACGTACAATTTGGCGTTTAGCTTCGTACTCCTAGACCTTCTAAGTTTAATCAGACCAATGGACTTCTTCGTTATAAGTTCCTCATGTAACTACAGTTCGACAACGAAAACTCTTACATACTTGTTGTCTTTGTACATGTGGACTATAACAGGAACGTTCAACAGACTTGGCAAGACTCCATAAAACTTTCGTTGGTTCATCAGTTCTTTAGTCTCATCGCTTTTGTATACACTGACATCTGCTGACATCTGCTGATAAGTAAGAATGGATAATCTAGCTATAGAATTGGAGGCTCCTGCACCAATTGTGCCGAAAGATGGAACTAACACAGAAAATCCAAGCCTACCCACTGCAGATGAAATCGCCATTGGTAATGAGAAGAAGCTTCCTGGTAACGAAGACAGGTCTGCTGAAAACAAAAGACTTAGTTCCATGTTGCAAAAGTTGATCCCATCTCGAGGGATGCTGGTGGCTCTTCTAGCGGCCATCTTGTTTTCCTGTCTCGATGTTTCTGTTGCGATATCGACGCAAGAAGTTCATCCGCATCTTTTGCTTGCATTGTATCCAAACGTCATCATGGCATTCTCATTGATTTGCATAATTGTCACGAGAGTTAAGGTACTGTACAATAGAAAACAGTGTCTTGTTCTTGTAGTATCTGCTGGAGTTTACGCCACTGGTGGAACATTTCTTACATTAGCAATTAGTAAAATACCCGTTGGGGACGCAGTCGCCATTTTGAATTGTATGCCAATATTTGGTGGTATTTTTGGTTGGATACTTTTGAAGCAGTCGCTACGGTTACTTGATCTTTTCTTTACTATATTGTGCATTGCAGGAGTCGTTTTGATCGCACGTCCTTCTTTCATATTTCCAGCATCTGTTCAAAATGATGAAATAGATTCAATTGGAGTATTATTTGCCATAGGAGCGGCTTGCTTCATTGGATTCGGCTTCACTATCGGTAGAAAGCTTCAAGATATGGGAATACATGTACTGTGTATTCTATTTGCCAATGCTTTCTTCATGTTTTTTATCAATGCTGTCATATGCACGGTAATGGATCTATGGAGTGCGCCCAGTCCTTCGTATTATTGGGCTATATCTTTGGCACCTGGGATTTTCTCATTTTTGGGTCAGATGTCTGTGCTTTTGGCTGTCAAAACGGAACGAGCTGTCATGGTTACGATCATGTTGACTTCAGGAATAGTTTTCACGTTTATTATGCAAATATTTATCATTAAGATAATACCACATTGGTATTCAGCGATAGGATCTTTCTGTATTCTACTTTCGTGCATAGGAATGTCTACACGGAAAGTAAACGAGGAAGAAGCTGCAAGTTAATCGTGAATAATACAGTTTTACAAGAAACCAAATGCAGATGGAAAACAAAGGCAGTTTTTCTCCGGAATACAAAGGCAGTAGAAAGTTGGAATACATCTTTGTGTTTTGAGGACAAACCTCTGGTACACAATATGTCAGTGCCAATGACATTCGGCTTGAGAGGAATAACTCAAAAACTCTCTTCCGTTTTATTCATCGTAAACTTTGAACGAGTAGATTCTTATTTCGTTATGAATATAATCGATAGCCCATTCTATTCTTTTGTTAAAACAGAGTAGGAGACATGAGATCATTTATTCGGGCAGTGCCACATTATTTTCGGAAGCAGAAGAACCCTTTTGAAGCGTTTCTTCACAAGGATGTTTTCCATGGCCTCAATAGACTTATTAAAGCATCCTTTTAACTTTTTTGAATTTTACATATCAAATGTTAAAGTTTCCAATGTAAGCAATATATGAGTTCTTCTATCAGTTTCAATGTTAACAAGAAGTTTTGAAGCCCCCCACCCCCCAACAAAAAAGGAAACGTTACTTCCTTAATAACGTCTTGCATACGTCAGTCAAATCAAAACTGGGTTATTATTTAAGATTTATGTCGCATTTACCGTCTCTTGCTTATGAGCAGACTACATTGTATGGCTAATTAAGACTTCTAATGTAAATTTCACAGTGTAAACACTTGGATACCTTTTCATTTTCACCTGTGTAACATAATTTCATGCTGAAACCTGCAATGAAATGTCAATAAAAAGAGGTGAAAACATTCACATAAACTTTATCAAGCGATGAATAAAAAGGAACCTCTGGCATAATAGTGAATCATTTTGTTTGATAATACGACCATAAATAACAAAATTGAAAATATAAATAGATATCGGTAATTCGTGATGAATAGGCCTCTTTAAACTAACGTAGGTTGTATCGCAAATGCATGTTATGCACTGAACATCTCAATTTTCTTCTTTGTGGAATATCCCACCCCGTCCCCAACTCAACCCCAAATATGTTGTTGCGTCCCTGTTAACAAGTTTGTAAGTGATATAATGTTCACAACATGTAATAGATCAATTTATTTAACGACCTAAAGGAATATATAGCCGTGTTTCTTGCTTTTTCCACTACTCTCCTTAACGTAGTAATCGAATAGGAAGATACACATTTTTTTTTCAGCTGTGCATAAATGCTTCCCGGGTACATTTGTGGTTTATGCCTATGAAGTTCTCGTACCACAATTTATTGCTCGATTGACTTACAAATTGAATTCGTCCAAAGCCGCTAGAGCACAGAAAGAAGTTTTCAACTGACATTTTTTAACCACCGCATGATAGTTGATTTGTTTGGGCTTATATGTAACATTCAAATAAAGAATAGTGCTCCACAACCCATCTGTCAGCTCTCGACTCGGAATCATCCCTTTTCACCCAGGAAGTGCCTAAAATCACCTTCAATCCTCTCGATTCTTAAACGATCAGTGGCTTTTGTCATCTTCTTCAACAATCAAGCATCAAAAAGGTTGATGATGGCTGAAAACATGCCGACAAAGTCACTTCATTAGGTCCACTTAAGACCATTTTCCGACAAGGGTTAACTTTTCAGGGCGGATGTACATGGCACTTGTAGCTTCGCGCCCGGATTCCTACCTCGCTCGCACATCTGAGTGAATGACGTCATCATGCCAGTCTAGTTGAAATGCATTCTTGTATAGCTAAATACGCAAGTTAGTTATCCGAGTAAGCAAATGCCATTGTGAGTCTGTTATGACACTCATTGTTACTGAATGAAAACATCGCAAGAAAATATTGAAATTGTTAAGGATAGAGAAGTCAATGTAAATTAATTACTTGAAAATGAAATTAAAGAAAACCGAATGATGGCTTCTGTTTTATCTGTTTCGTAAAGAAAACAAAAGGATAAATAGAAGGTGAAAAGATAATTAGTTAAGTATAATATTTGGTTAGAGTAATTATTAGACACTGAATTATGCATGCATTGTCCATATTTTTCAGTTGTTGTAATAATTTACCTGGCGCATGGTTACCATAATAGATCATAAATTTATATAATCAACTTCCATTTTCAAAGTAAAACCGGACTAAGTATCAGGCGTACAATTTTATGCCCTTCAGGTATCATTTCTCATTCATATAGCTGGCCATAAAAGTGTCTTAACTTGGCAGTTCAAAGTTATTAGATTTTCTTTAACCAAGATATGATTTAAGGAAAGACAAACTACAACAGGTCGTCATAAACTAGTCTAACAACTACTCAGGGGTATAGAGGACAGAACAATATTTCAAAATACAAATATTATAAACATAATCTTCATAACAAAACGTACTGTTTGACTTGGATCTTTCCGAATGTGATCAGATCAAAGTAAATGCACATCTTTACAATTTGATTTCATATTTCAGCGATATTAAATATGTATGGTGGTTGCTAAGGACATTTCATATATACCGTAATTGAACATTTCTAGATCAATTTTAGTCAAATTGAGAAACCTAATTTGACCAGCAAACTAACGTTACATTCGTATGACCTCTTTTGATCTCCATCATCTTTACAACGTTAACATTGCTCAACGTGATGGTCACTACGACCCTTGTTAGAGCTAAAGGGTGGTCAAAAACGTACTCAGAAGAATAACGAATTGCTGAGTAACACTTGTAGAAAAACAAAATCAGTTGAATATAAGTTTCCTCAAATGTTGCAAATGTAATAATAACCTTTTTCTTCAGCCATGCACCATAATATTCCTTATCGAACAAAAAAAGTCCGAGCTTTAGCTACAACAAATGTAAGACAAGAGTTGATGCGGAGTAAAACAGATAGAACAAAGGGCAAAGTTACACAAAACAGAATTATATCATATCAGCTTTGTTTTACTCATTGCTTGCATCTGGAAGTATATGGGATATTGTGTTTAAAATAGAACTTTGTAACTAATGTTGACATAAAACCAGGGGGTAGGAGCCGTGATATGCCCCCACTTTTTTTTTCTAAAATAGCAAATGTGCCCTACTGTCAACTAAAATGTGACCCTTTGATGAAGAACTGTCTTTTGGATATCTTAAGCCTTTGTTAATTTTAATATTTTATTTTAATTATTCACGTGCACCATAATAATATTGATAGCATATACTAACACATCTTATATAATATTTATGTGATATATGACCGGTGTGTATCGGTTTATAGCATAACGAGTGGCTAAGTGCTTGGAGACTGACAGTATAAAGTGCCTTTTAAATGTTTCACGGAATGCGTGACCATTATTAGACTGTCTAGCAAATTTGGGGGACAACACTCATGACCTTTTTAAGTGACGTATAAGTTTCCGATAAAGATAGGAAAACGCACCTCCGTCTAAAGTTTCCGAACAGATCTTGTAGCTGCCCAAAGTCATCGTCGGAGTCCTGTCCTGTTAGGTAAGTTCCGTCCCAACCCGGTGGGCCGTGCTGATCTAAGACATCGCTTGAACCGTGAGGAGGATTACAGGCCATTGCCCCGTACTTGATGAAAAGCACCAATAATCCAAGGATGAAAGTCCGGTATGTCTTCATAGCTCTTTCAAATGAAACAACTACACGATAACGATATATAGATATATGTACGATATGTAGGCCTATAATACCGCTAGTGTAAGAAACGTAGCCCGAAAAGATCGCGTCTATACCAGCACCATTGTTTAAAATGACGTAATTTGATACCGGGGAAAAGGTGTATTCCTCTCTTCTGTATCTCATAAGGCATCTGACTGCATTGACAGTGTACTTAAACACGTATATTTTGCTAAATTGTACTTCCAGAAAAAGAAAAAAGGTATTGACGGAGATGAAGTCAATTTGTCATTGTTGTTACACAAGTTGGAGTTACAAGTAAAAGAAGAGAATATTTTGTCCACCTTCTTTCTAAGTGACCGGGCTGAAGCGAAAATTCAAACGTCACGCACGGCCCCAACGGCACTGAGTAAAACAAACCCAACGCAGAAAATACCTCAGATTTCCATTACTGATGAGAACCCCTACAGCGACACATGCGGGGAAACCGGACCGCAGTGTCACAAAAGACACCCAAGCCCAGATACCAACGCCCGATACGCGACGAAAGTCCGCCTCAACATGAAGCCTAAATACAGCAATTCCGTCTACACTGCCCCTAGGGCCAGCTCCCACGGACGAGCCCTACCCCGAAATACAACGTCGCATATATTACGCCAAACACGCTTCTTAATGAGTGTATACAGCCGTACACAGTAACATGCTCCACTCTCACTGTGAGTAAATCCCGTATAACCCGACTAGATGCAGGGAAGTAGCCAGAAATTTGCAAGGGCGGAAGGGAGGGGGAGGGGCGAGGGAGGTAGGAGCATGGTTAACTGTATTCTGTGTTTAAAAGGAAATATCAACGGAAATCTTAATTTAGCTTTTCTCCTGTAGGAAGTCATCGAATCTATATTTGCTATCATGCCTTTATTCGAGGCCAAGATGTTTAAATTAATTCAGTTTGTTTGTTTCACGATTTCATATTGAGGATGCTTCTTTACTCTAAAAGCTTATACAGTATAGTCCTTATTAATTGCACTAACATGTCTTACATGCAAGTATTCGAAGGGAACGATCAGGGGGGTGCAGCAAGATAAAGTAGTAGAAGTATTTCTCTATTCTGACATATAGTGAGCAAAACCAAATATAGACAGCGATCTTGTGGCAACACTACACTATATATGCATGCAAGCCTATGCAGATTCGATTCTTAACATAGATCTTAGAGAATAGATTTACTTTACGCAGGAATATCAGTTTACTATACTTGTCTTAGCACTCAAGGTAATGATTGAAACACTATAAAGTGTTCATTTTATGACCGAGGAAAATTTAAAATGGAAAATAGCAAAGAAATTTGTGGCTAGAACGGATTTTGAACAAGTGACGGCTGGGTTTCAGGCCCAGAGTTCTCCCACTTTACTGAGCAATCCAGCTCTTAGTGGGTGGGGATCCCTACATATAATATGTCAGCCATTGCATTTCAAAGAATTGACTGTGCATCATTTTTGACTGGCCTACATCGAGCCATAAAGTTCTTTGCTCTTTTCCATTGTTAATAACAATTTTCTCAGTCAGTTTTCCATTGCTCGTGTTACTTGAACATACTTTACAAGCAATTTCCACCCCACTTTTGCTTTCTATATTATAGATCAACTGCAAAGCAAACATATTCTTTATTTAAGTTCAATACTTGGCATGGGTGAATGATTATATAAATATGTAAATATCTTTTCAATTTTGTGTGTGCTATTTTTAATGTTCAGGAGGATTACCAGCAATTTTTTTGGCCTAATTGCAATAATGCTACCCCAAAAAAATAAACCACAGCTTTGAAATTTTTTGTTGACTGTTACATTTATATTTCAAGTCATGGGAATAATATGAGAAGACAAAATATTTTCCAGGTCATCATTATTATACCTCACATACTGTGATGTATATATGCTAGAAAGTAAAATAATGATGGCCCCGCTAATGTTCCCTAGCATTTGATTGCCACCCCTCACAGTAATGTTTGAATACATCAATTTAATTCCTTCTAAGTTGGGAATAACCTGGGAAAGCGTTGTTGAGGTACTTTCAAGCAAGTTTTTAGTGATTGTGTATTAGACATTTAAGTAGTCGGAACTTTCAGATGAGCTTAGGTTGTACAGTACAAGGGTGATTCACATATAAAGAAAGAAAGAAAATATTTTGGTTAGTCATCAGGAAGTGAACCACACCAATACAGGAAGTGTTGCTAAGCGTGATTTAAAACTTCTATGAATCGTGATAAAGTTGAACAATCAGTTTCAACTACCCATGACCGAGGTAGCCACCTGTATTTAAATGGTAAGGAAAAGTTATTTTTCCATCGTCAATCCTTCTAAACAACGTCATGAGCTGTGCAGCAGTGAAGAATGGATTACGGCCAGTGAGCTACGTAAAAGTCTTTCTAGAGAGGTCTTCCAACGGTAGGGATGTATTACACTCTGTCATCTGATATAGGCCTATAATTTAAGGCAGCTTTTTTGAGGTCATTTTCGTAAAGTTTTGATCTCCTCGCTACGATCAGTTTCGATAAAGAAGAATTAAGTCGTAACATAAATATCTGTTCACAAGCTTAGCTAGTAAATTAACACGACTCAAAATATTTTTTGCCAAAAATGAAACGAAGGGTAAGACAATTTATCCTTGAATGACGACAACGCAATTAAAACGACAAGTTTGTGCATTTTGTCGAAAAGAGGTCAAAGATTTTTCTCTGTGGTGTCCTTATTGAAAGGCCTTCGTATGAAATCAACCAAGTCAATTGTCGAAGAAATTGGTATATAATAATTATTATATAATAATTATTGCATCTAGTTGTCAACATCCTGCAAAGAATCCACCTATTATTCAGTTTGACAAATTTCTTTGCCCAAGGAACTAGAATTTTATTCAAATATATGACTTCCTCTGTGATAATTGTAAGGTTTATGACCGTGCTGAATTTCAAGATCAAAAAAGAAGAAAAGATTTAAAAAAATCATTACCATAACCAGTCCTGGGATGTCAATGACCGCCCGTAATTGTATAGATCGGTGGAAAAATTTGGTATTTATATTATCTTCATTTATTTGTCAATAAAAAAAAAATCACTCTGTGCATACAATTATAGTATGAATTTTGAGTATCATATTCTGCGTGTGAATGTCGGAAAGATAAATGTAGGACGACACAGACTGGTTGCGTGCGTGCGTGCTCGCAGCTGAGGTCTGGGTGAAGAGAAGTAGAGAGAGAATTCGGAAATGAAACCTGGACATATTTGTTTAGAGAGATCTTTGTGAGAGGAATAAAGTTTGTTATGCATATGTAACATGGATCGGTGCTTCCATCCCGTAATGTGTCTCTGACAAGACATGAATGATGTAAGCAATTTTTACAGACACTTTTACCCGTTTTGCAAGTGTTAAGGTCTATACTTAACCCTGAATAACATCTCACTTGATGGCTGAGACAATAACGTCATGCGTGACCTGTTACTCCTCTCGCTGATGACATTTGATATTTACTCTGAACCGTCCTACATGATTGAATGTACCGTTAAGTGTCATCGACAAAGACCACTACGATGTGAGTACTCTGCAAGTTCATGTCGGGGAAGATACACTGTGCTAGCTGACAAAATCCACAAAAAAAAAAAAAAAATTGTGATATCCTTTACCGTCTGCTACGGCTGTTGTCGTGGTAACCGTCTGCTACCGCTGTCGTCTTGGCATCGGGATAAAGGTTTCGACGGCGAAGAAACGTCTAAGGTTGCTCCAGCGCGGCAGTAATGATTTGCAGTCTGCGACTAAATTAACTTTCTCAAATTCGGCTCAGCCAAGTTGGTAAAAATGCAGTCCGTGACAATTTATGAATTTGGTCCGCTGTGGGTGGATTTGGATTTCTGTCTGAGAAGGACAACTAATTACTGGCAAGAAACGGCGTAGGCGCTCGGGGCAGACTACGCTCTCCTGTGTAACTGACTATGAATTTTTTCTGGGAAGGAAGAAAATTGAATTACAATTTATTCGCAAATTTGGAAGAAAACTGTCTCAGCTGTTCTCTAAAGGATTGAGGTGATGTCACACAGTTCAGATCGATGTGTGATATTAGCAGGTCAGGTGACCTCATTAACATCTTGTTGCTTCATGTGTCTTATCTGTGTAGTACTTTGAAAAATTCCACGTTGAAGGGGGAGGGAGTGGTGGGGGAGGGGCGGGGGAAGGAGTGTCGGAGGAGGGTAATAGTTACTCACTTTATGACCTCATTACCATCTTGTTGTCTCTTGTGTCTGATCTGTGTAGTACTTTGAAAGATTCCATGTTGAAGGGGGAGGGGTAGGGGGAGGGGCGAGGAAGGGAGTGTTGGAGGAGGGTAATAGTTACTCACTTTATATCATTTATTATCTTTTTAATACCCAAGTTTATTGATTCACTCACAAAATTTAGCTTATCAAAAGTTCTAGAATAAAAGGGAAAAAGAAACAGGCAACAGAAAACTATGTATTAGAGAATAATAGTTGAGATTTAATACATAAGAGCGATGTTATTCAATAATTGTAAGAAAATAATAGACTGTAACTGGGAAAGAATGATCATTGAGTGGCTTTGAAAAGTTGTTTCTTGGAATATTTATTTCAAATTATAGAAATTTATGATCTCAATTTATGAGGTGTTCAAGTGATAGAAATTATATCTTTAATTTTGATTAATGAAGCTTGGAGGTATTCTTCAGGATCAAAGCTAAGAGAATTTACAATTTTGATAATATATGTTAATGGCTGAGCACTTGGCCTTACTTAATTCAGTGGCCAGTCCATTGATTACACAATCAAGGTTTGGTATGGGTCGGCTCTGGTGGTCTCCCTCCCCCCCCCCCTCCCAAGTAAAATTGAATGGTGACAAGTTTTTTTTTTT
>JAAAKB020256489.1:0-10439 GCA_010014835.2 Apostichopus leukothele | reverse complement strand
CTTCTCATTCCACTGGATTCATAACTGATGCCGCCAATCCTTAAGCCTTGAACTGACAGGATGTGCCACATATTATACTCATTTATCTCTTGTCATCTATCACTCAAGGTTCCAAGTGGAGAGATAATCCAGAATCTATACATACATCTCATGTTGCAGTGAACACGTATGGATATTTTGAACTAGACTAGCATTGCTGTATCCTCAATATCCAAACACCGCACAACCCTGAATAAACAGTCTACTCTAGATATGTCTTTCTTGGCACTAACATACCAGTCAAAATGACCAATTCATGACATATTACAAATTTATTGAATTCCATATTCTGCCTATAAACCCTAAATCTCTCACTTATCTTACAGACCTGTATTTAATGTACCCCCTCTCTTAGTTCTTTGATATCCCAGTCATCTTAAACTAACAAGCCTTGTAATATTGAGACGCTGCAAAAGAAAACACGAAAACAGAAACGAGACAAAGAGACCAACATCTCATAGATCCATAAAGAGATCTCAACTATAACTTACTTGTATACTTGGCCGTGGCATATAATAACATGGCCGTCATCGGAGGCAGATGCAAACAGTGGGTATCTCTTGTGGTAAGCTACGGACCGGATGGCCTGTTTGTGGTGTCGCAAGGTCTTGTATGGCGAGACAGATAAGTCCAGATCAAACCAAGACAGCTTGCAGTCGTACGTACCGATGATCACATTATCACCTGAAACATTACAGCGGGAATAACATTAATATAAAGACAACCCCTCCAGAAGAATTAGACGGTACATGAGTGTTCGTTGGAGTAACCATTCATCAATCTAGGCTTCATTTTGTCGACTAAAATACAAAGTCCGGATTTAGGTTCATGTTAGTTAGGGCTTGGGTAACCTAAAGGTTGCACAATTCACAGAATCAGCTTTTGCAATGTTCAAAGTAACAGCAGAGAAACAGGCAAAGTAATTTCATCTTTTCTCTGTGATGAAAGATTTTATGAGGATATAAGGCCACCAGATGGAACTAATTCGCTCTTCATGTCTCCACCTCTCCCCTCCATATTACCAGACAGTACTCTCATTACATGTATACGTTTCTAAACGTGGCTTGACGAAAAGGCGAACTACAAACCAATGCACTTCTTTTCACTGGTGTGCATTATCTTTCTCAAGGAATGCCAATAAAAACAAAACGTTTAAGGAAAAATATGATTTCACGTGACAAGTACATACATATGCATCTTCTTTCTCTTGAGTGTAATAAAAAAAAAAACAATTCAGTGAGCCTGAATGTGAAAGGAAAATACCTTATGTCATGTGACTCCCATTGAAAGTAACTGAATTGTTTCTTAAGAGAATGAAAGTTTAATGAGAGTTTAAGTTAAAATTTAGTATTTCCGGACAAAAGGCCTTTCTCTTTCCCCTTGAAAACGAGATATCATTTCAGTTTTGTCTTATACGTGGGAACACATATCGATATTTGCAGACTAAAGGATACTTGTAATGTTTTTCTTATGAAGGTTATCAAAGAAGGTCCATAACAACTTTGTTCACGAGTTAATAGTGTTGAGGGTAACTGATTGACACATATAAAATTGACATCAAACAGCACCATGAACTGAAAAGTTAGGTTGACGGTTTGTCAATATTAATAAAACGACTCCAAATTTACCCCTATATGGTTTGAAAAAAAAAAATGAGCTGTTTTAATAAACATTTATCCACCAAGCACATCTAATCCAGTGAAACTCACCTCCTGGGTGTACGGCGATGCTGGAAACCCACTTGGCATTAGTCAGCAATTTCTTGGTCATCTCTTGCTTGATCAGGTTGTAAATTCTAACATGCCTCTGAGTCTGAAAATTAATCAATCAATCAATCATTAGCTTATCAAGGCAATTAGTCAGTCCACTGTCCATTAAACCAAGCAAAGCATGATCATTCGGTTATTTTTATAAATACTCTATCAGTGATCTAGTCATTCATCGGTTACCCATCCAGCTACTTCAGAGTCAGTTGGTCAATCTCTCTGCAATGCTTGTCCACCCATTCATAAAATCAATTTATTCACTCAGTTGCACATTTATCACAAAGTATATATTTGGATTTAAAAATATGGGCTACCATAGAGAAAAAACTTGAAGATTGCAATAAAGAGAATGCCACAAACCAATTTCTCAAGGAACAGAAACTGTCTTACAATCCATTAAAACAAAAAACAAATACTGCATCCTTGCACTAAACAAGTGGAAAGCATTTGAAAACATTATACTACTGTTTATAATTAACACCAAGCTGGACAGCAAGTAAAGACCCTTTTAATAGCCAAAACATAAGTAAAAAAAAAATATATATATATATATCTCTTGTTTAGAATAGTAAAGAGATAAATGTTATAAATACAATATGAAAACTTGTTTGACTTACAGCGACAAAGAAGAAGGGCCTTGTGGGATGGAAGGCAGTGCACTGTACCAAACCCTTTGATTTCCTAAATGGATTTTGTGACCGCCTCTTTGAGAGCTGGTGGATCATGACAGATGACCGCTGTCCAGTTGGTATCACCACTGCAAAATAATCTCCCTTTCCATGCCAGCTGATCTGTCTCACAGGCTGTAGGGTATCATAAAAATTATATAAATTCAATCATCTTTCCGCAATGTTTGAGAAAAGTTCTTGACGGCGAACCTTTTGTGTTTGTTTCACAGAGTCCTATCAGATGTCCATAGTAAGTGCATCGTATTATTTCCACTGCCCTCTGAATTTAGCAGTTGGGTATTAATGATGCATTGTTTGAATGCATTGTTTTTTCAACCTATGGTAAACCACACACAATCGAGCACGTGTTAAATCTGAAACATCTCTTGACATATCTCTTACGACATTTTCGATTTTGATATACTTTGAAATTCCAGATGTAATATAATACGATTACATACATAATGTAAAATGTAACTTCCTGCTTAGAGGCGACGTGGAGTCCAACCTTGAAAATGTTTGAGAGTGAGTCTAAACCGTTGCTCGAAGCTGTCACCCTCAGAAGCCGTAAAATGTAACTTTCTACTTAGAGGGCAATGTGGAGACTAACCTTGAAATGTTTGAGAGTGAGTCTAAACCCTTGCTCGAAGCTGTCACCCTCAGAAGCCTCCCATTCAACCAAGGGAGACGTCTTCACTTCTTCCGGTTTCTTGTAATCCTCCAGTAATTGGTCAGTTCCAGAAACGATGAGCTTGTCACCGAGTTTTGGATTGAAAACGTGAATCTTTTCCCCGACACTAAACACTACCAGAGAGATGATAGGGTTAGGGGACCAAGCCACGCACTCCACAGGACCGTCCACCTCTACAATCTGAAGACACCGACCCGTTGCCACCTCCCAGAATCGAACTGTCTTGTCATCAGAACCTGTCATTGGGTTGCACCAAGTATGATAAAATCAAGGAAATTTGAGTTTGGGGATGTAAACAGTTTTCAAAATACTGCAGTTAAAATCGGGTTGTCGATTGCTACAGAAATATAATTAGACAATCTCATTGTCGTAATAACAATACCACCAGAATGTTCATTAAGATTAGAGCAGTTAACGACTCTGCTCTGAAAGAGTACTGTACATGTATCACGTATGGCACTGCCAAATCAGGTACACATGCATATTGTAACATTAACTCATTATATGCAATATCGGGCGGGTTGGGGCAGGCTAATAGACAATATTTAAAATTATTGGCATCAATTTGTTACCGATCCTAGCCTTTTTTCATTTAGTTTATACAGTTAGCTAACGACTGTGCTCTGTAAGAGTGTGACACCATTGCCTTGAGATAAAGATTGAAGGTAGGAAAAAGTTTCCTCTATCCTAAAAAAAATAATACAAAATAATTCAACAGGGTGTAACAATATTCACAATTATTCAATTCAATAGATTACAGGGTTCAATTACATAGTTACTGTAATCTTTGGCAAGGAAGAAGAAAAAAATCAGCAAGGTATACCTGATGCTAACCACTGTCCACTCGGGTCCACAGATATGGATCTCACATAGCTGGTGTGGCCCGCGTAGAGGAGGGCCAGAGTCGTAGGGAAAGGCTGAAGGTCCTTGGGCTTGGGAAGTTTTGGGAGAAGATCCTCGGCCTCCAATTGATTCTGAGATGAGAAGACATACAAGACTTGATGGAAACTGATTTTTAATCCGAAATGAAACGACAATTGACACAATGCCGCACGGTAACAATATGGTGGTCAAATATCTCGAAAGAGAAGTCGACATGAGACACTCGGCTATTTAAGACAAAGGACATAAATATGCTTTAAATGTGGGACCTGCTGAAAAACAAATGGGAGTCTTGGTCGAGTTAAATGAAAACCTGTGAAAAAATACATGTCATTGTCGATAAAGCCATCATAAACAAACAACACGTAAAAAATATTGACACACAGAAAAAATAAAGGAGTTGATCTCTAAAACAATTTTGTCAATGAAAAAAGCAAGGCAGATAAAGCAGAAAAGACTATCAGAAAAAGGAGCCACTGTAAAAAAATTGGAATTCTTTATGTTACGTTCTTAATATATATGCGTACCCTTAATTTTTTCTTTCTTGGACAGAGATAAAGATCCAGGCATCTATTGAATCTGTCATTGAAGTACTTTTTATAGAACGGTACCACACGAAGGCTATCGTACTTCTCCGGTATGAACCGTGGTCTGCCCGAGTATTCTTCTTTCGCCTTGGCGATTACTTTCTACAAACACAAAACAGAAAGAAAAAAATATTGAACAAGGAATCTTGTGGTACTTCATAACAAATATGAAACAAAATACGGCATAAATATGCAGCTTGTACAAAGCATACAAATGAGGCTATCAGAAATATAATAGGTAGGGAATGAGAACCTTAAAACTTGGCATAGACAACATACTGACTTATGTTTCCAGAATGTTAAATTCTTGGACTGTGTATTACAAATCTATCCACTTATACGATGCGCTGTGTGGGTGAACTTTGGTAGATGGACACATGAGATATCATATGACACAGCCCAGTTTAATTATTCAGTCCATTAGAGACCCCGTGTTTGCAGAAATCACTAAATCGTTTCTCTATTTCCTGAATCTTTGCATGAGTAACACATTCATTGTGAATGTGTCAAACTTCTGTTTTAATTTAGAGATCATGGTGGAAGGGTACAACACTCTAATCTCCTTTCCATCTGTCTCATTTGGTTTTTCTGTATCGAGAGTAGTCAAACCAACAGCAGGCAGATGAGACACAAATTGTTGTCCACATAAACAACACTGGCAAAAGAAATACAGCATCCAGACTTCCAGATTGTCTGCTGGACTGACTAGTCAACTTTAACTGTCTGAATAGAAAACCATGCATAAATTGCCCAATGGCATATCAGACAATCGGTCCGTCAATTTTCATGACCAATCTTCAAATCTTCAAATAAGTCAGAATATCCCCGTCTCGACTCGCTACGTGATAAAATCATACAAGGACGGGCCTTTTCTACGTTGCTCACCTCTTCCTCTGAGAGCAGGTATTCTGGTGGAGGTCTGTAGGACTGGGCGTGGCCAGGCCATTTGACTTTGGGTGCTGCGATGTGAGACATGGGTCTCTTCGTAACGGGTGCATTAGCATCCGCAGACCAGATGTCGTAGAAGACGCCAATTTCATCCCCTTTCTTCCCTTCGTCCTGCTCCCAGCTTGGTTTCATTAATCCTCTCTTCATAGCAATCAGGTATCTCGAAACCTTGGACAATAAAATAGTAATTGTCTTACTTCATAATTCATACAGAATGACCCTTTGTTATTATTCCATAAATAGTATCTGTTCTGACGTAATATGCTATACAATGAATTCTTTAAATTTGTTCTTATAATACTTCAAGCTGAGAAAGATTCTAAATACTGTAAAATCATTCCATTTAGTGTCTATATTCAACACTGTCATGAACAGCTGTTTTTCAAAGCAACACGTTCTTTTCTTTCAAGGCCTGTCCACACGTTCTTTCACTGACCTTTGCTTTGTCGCTCATCGATGGAATAAAGCTCCTCTTGTGTTCTGGTCTCCTCGTGAGAGGGTGGATCATCTTCTCGTAGGTGAAGAAGTCAATGTAGTCGGGGTAGGCTTCCACCGAAGGCTCTGGATAGCGCCCTCTCTGTATCCTCTGTATGACGTCCAAGTCGTCGTCTGTCAGCACAATGTCTTCACCGTTCTTCTTGTCAAACACTGTACGCCTGTTGAAACAGTTACATTCGGTTACAAGAAGGTACGTCTCATACCTGTACCCGCAGGCCACTGATTTACATATTTAATTGATTTTTACTTTGCCATTCATAACAACTGTGAAATGTGTAGTTGTTTCCAACCTACCAGTAGTCTGGATTATCCACTTTGCTCAGAAACTCGTCCAGCTCATCTCGCGTCGGCGGTTTGATTATTTTCTCCCCTCTGACATTGTAACCAATGTGATCAAATCCTCTGTACCACTCCATTGGAACGTTGCCTACAGTATTTCTGATATCCTGTAAAGATGTGAATAATTGATTATTAAAGCTGATAGGCAGCTATGAAAGCCAGTCTGCTTTAAGTTTTGTATTTTCGATAACTATAAAATATTACCTCGTTTTGTGCTTGTAAACACAAAGCATGGTGTACGGTTACACTATAAAGAAGGACAGAGTGTGTCAAACTGGAGATGTACGAATTGAATATAAATTATATATATAATCATATCAAATTCATTGGAGATACATCTCACTACACTACAGCAACCTTACTAACTGTATAGATAGAGCTTATGCACGAGGACTGTTATAAAGAAAGTGCTCAGAAATGTATTAAAAGAGAGATAAACTGGAGAAATTTCACAATCTTGTCTGAAGAAATCCAGAAGACTTAAAGGTACCTCTTCATCCGATGAATCGTACTCGTATTCATCGGCTGGTTTCTCGCTGCTCATCCCACCCGAGGGGCCACCCTGTCCTCCTTCCTTGCTCTCCGATATCTTCCTCTCCTCCTCTAGTGCTTTCTTTTTCTCGTTCAGCATGTTCAGTTCTTTCTCCCTTTTCTTCCGGTTTTGCTCTCGTTCTTTCCACTCACGTTTCTTCATCGTTTTGGTCTCTTCAGTCTGAAACGCAATACGACGAACAGTTTACTAACAAAGAAACCAGTGACTGGCTTTTGTGTATGTACCAAAGATTAGTGACATGCCAAC
This sequence comes from Apostichopus leukothele, assembly GCA_010014835.2. Taxonomy (NCBI): domain Eukaryota; kingdom Metazoa; phylum Echinodermata; class Holothuroidea; order Aspidochirotida; family Stichopodidae; genus Apostichopus; species Apostichopus leukothele. The sequence continues at coordinate 3,222 of JAAAKB020256489.1, read as the reverse complement.
ATTAAATCTTGCCAAAAAAAAAATCCATCCATTAAATTTCGTTACTGCTTTAATTCTAGTCACTAACGGAACTGTGCTTGACAAAGGAGCGTCTGATATTTGTAACAGAGCGGTAACTCTGAAAGGACCGTGTGATTAACATTTGTACAGAAAATTTCAAAACCTGACCAACTTTTTAAGTTTATTGAAAAGAAGTGTGATTTGAATAAAAAAAGGTGGTTAACAATGGCTTCCATCAAACCAGCGAATAATTCAGTGTTCAAATTTTGCATAGTAGTTTGGATAGTTTAGTTTAGTAGTTTAGTAGAAAAAAGGATCAGGAGGGACACTCAAGTCCCCATCAAGGACCCTATAGGAGAGGAAAAGAAAACTGAAGATACAAACACTCAGACCCGATTGCAACACTTAAAGTGCTTGTCCAAAGCATTCTTAAACCCATTGACACTACTTGCAATATACTTGCGATATCTTCTAAAAAAAAGGGGCCAAATGCAGCTTAGTCTTAACAGTTTTTGTTTATGCATACTGTACATGTATCACGTATGGCACTGCCATATCATGTACACATGCATTCTGTAATGAAACAAATTATATGTCAAACGGGCAGGCGGGGCAGGCTAAAGAACAATATTTAAAAATATTGGCATCATTATGTTACCGATCTTAGCCTAGAAGTAGGAGGACAACAATACAAATTACAGATCGACTAAATTTTAAAATAATATTGAAAAACGGTGGAATGTTTAGTGCAAGAATATCGTTGATAAGTGAGTTTTTAGTGAAGTTTGTGTTGAATTTTTGGTCATAACAATATTTAGGTAACACTGCATTTAGGTTTTATGACAGAACCATATTTTTGTTGGTAAGTTTGTAATCTGCGGTCATGAAAACCACTAATTTAGGTGTAAAACTCTAACCTTAAACAACATCAGTTTTGGAGACACAAAAAGTTTATTCATTAAATGGCTAATGACATTCACTTGTAGTTACATTTCTGGCTTCACATTGTATCATAGCAAATAACATGATTAGCTTAAAAATTTTAATACAGAATGTCTCCCTCACTATTTAAGTACAACACCTTTGCTTAAATAAAAAATGTCGCTGCCATGAACTACTGCTGTCTAGTTTGTGGAGCATTTTACATTTTTGGAAAAATTTTTATTGCAAAGATGTCAATTGTTTGAAAGTTGAAATTTCTGGAATAGATTCTTCTTGAGAAACTGAATGAGTTTGCTGCTAATTTGGGGCAATTGGAAATTGTCTTCAGTTTTGGGTAAACGATTAATAAGAAACTTTGAAATTTGTTGTGTTTTAAAGCTCTTCCCTGTGGCAGGGAAAGATCTGTAACGTTCCCACACAGTTATGGCTTGTACGAATGCAAACAACACTACAACTCACTTTAGCATTCTCTTCACGTTCAGATTTATCCTTCTTGCCAGCAGCAGCAGCTAAGTTGCCTTTTCTTTCTGCTTTCTTGGAGTCCTTCACTGTCTTTGGTTCATCTTCAACTTCTTCATCACTGACCCCATTATTTTCATCATCTCCATCTTCATCGTCTCCAATGCTTCCATCATCCTCACTGTCGGAATCATCTTTCAAAGTAATGATGTCGCCGATGTCATCATTGTCTGAGAGATCCGACAATCCTGATGGAAGGCTCTCTTCCTCTGAGCTGGAGTCGTCATCCATGCCAGCTAAGTTTTCAAAGATAACATCATCATCAGATGATTCAGTCCCACCTTCATCTTGGTCTGGAGGGGCATCGGTGAACAGGTTTAACTAAAAAATAACAAAACAGGACATTCATTATCCAAGCAGAAATTTCATTAATCTAACAACAGCTTTAACTATCAATAAACAGTAGGCCTAATGACTACTATCCAAATGTAACAACTTCCATTGGCAATGGCTAAAATTCTTTTAGGCTAAAATGGTTGAAACAGTATGCATTGCTGAAACATATCTGATAATCTAAGGGTCATTTTATGATGCTAAATCAGAGGTGTTATAAGAAGCTAAGGGAAAAGTAATAGGCAACATTATACAACAATTGTATCACACAGTTTCTTGGTTTACATAGGTTAGCATCTAAAAATTTTTGAATAAATTGCTTTTTTGCATCTATTTGTTTCTTGATATATTTCCTCCCAATTCGCTGAGATTTTGACAAAACTTTGATGAATACTTTGTGTAACAAAGGCCTTGTGGAACAGGTAGAGCTACTGAAGCATAGCCAGACTATAGCCTATGCCTAGCCGTGGGCCTATCAGCCAAGCTTAGTTAGGACTTAGGGCCATAGGACTACAGTACATGGTACACAATATGTCCAAATTCCAGTAGGCATTCTTAACTTTGTATAGCTGGCAGGGGTTTAACTGCATTTGGGATTAATGCGATTAACATCTTTAGCGTTATAGTACTACACAATGATACAATTTATATATGCCTAACAAAAGGCACTAGCCTAACTGCTGTTACCGATACTGTATACAGGCTGAAGCAGGCATGTTAATAGTACTAGTACTAGAGTAGCCTAAAGCAAAGTTAGAAACAAGAACCGTCAGCTACGAGTACGAATAACCCGCAATTAAGACGTCTTTTGCTAACAAAATATTTTTGGGTGTTAACGTCACTTTGATAACCACAGCTGCTTAGAAAAAAAAATCCTCCGGTACACAAAACTATCGTACCTGGTTTTCTAAGTCCTTATTCTCACGTGCGAACTTTCGTTTCGCGGTGGCAGCCATTTTACATTGCGAAATACGAAGCACACGTTGTTGGGTTTAAGTTAGCTACCAGACTTGTGATAGCTAGACTTGTATGGCTAACGGCTACGGCAAGCCAAAATGCACGTGAACTCGTTACCGTCAAGAGTAAAATCAGGACGATGGGACGGGGCAGCCGAGCCGGGCAGGGAATAGGTGAAGAGGGAGAAGGTGGGTGAAAAGGTTATGAGGAATCGGCAGGGAACACGTTATCTCACATTTGTGAAATGTGCACCGATTCATAAACCATTTTTTTGTGAATGTGCTTTGAGAATTCATTTTGTCGGGAAGTTTTGGTTAGGTAATTCTGTGGTCCGTGGCGTAACGATGAGCCTGGGGGCCCCGGTTCCTGGCCCAAAGGGGCCCCTTATAAGTAGGTCCAAGCAAGGGCGTCCGCAGAAATGTTCACAAGGGGGGGGGGCTCAGTAGGTCATGTAGGCGTAACACACTACTT
>JAAAKB020256478.1:0-10442 GCA_010014835.2 Apostichopus leukothele | reverse complement strand
AAAGGTCCCCCCCCCACCCACCCCCCTCCCCCCACCACAAACAAAATGACTGTTTAGACTTAATTAATGGGTGCCTTTAATGATTATTTTAGACTATACATTACGTCTATGATTAGATCTAAATGCAAGGAGTGTCCTAATAAAAAAACATATGAGGTTGAAAAGGTGTTTCAGTACTACCTCTCACTCCTGGATCCAAGCATGATGTCCTCCAGGGCTTCCTGTTCTAGAAGGCAGCCAAAGTCTGATACTAAAGCTTGGTTCAGTCAACCAACTACATCAAATTTCCAAAATACTAGTGTGAGCAACACAGAGATATAACAGATACGTAATGAGCTGCATTCCTTTAACTTTATTTGACTTGAAAAACATCATGTGATTGGGGCAAGCTAACAAAGGCAATTTAAACATTGTACCAATATCATTTTATAATATTCATTGTTGATACAAACTAAAGACTAAAGAATTCTGGGAACCACTTTTCTGATTCCACCAATGCAACAATCTAAGTCATATTTTTGAATTAACTAATTTCAAATTTCTCTTGGGAAATCAAACATTTAACGTTAGCTTTGAAACATGTTTAATGATTTCTTAGCTCTTTTCAAAGCCTTTAATATCGTACTTATGTTTTTTTTCTGTTTGTCAATTGCTACTACATGTAAACACTGAACTGAAACAAACCACTCGCACATTGTTTTCTCAGCATTAAGCTATCATACTCATTTACATTACATCAAAGAGTTTGAAAGGTAAATAAAGGGGAAAACACCACCAGAATGTGATGTATTGCAAGATACGGAAGCTCTGAAGCTCAGGCAATGTTGATCTTGTTTCTTCATTCACCTCTCTGCATCTTTACTTGGGATTGCTGCATAAATGAGTATATTAATATTAATAAGAATATTAATATTATTGTGCTCCAGGATATAATCAACTGACAAATTGTGAACTGTCAGGCAACCCCAGGTTTCATGTCAACTTCTCTTCTTTTCTTGCTACCCTATGAAATTCAATCAAGTTTGTTTACCGACCACTTACAGTACGGCCTCTGTGGACCGTTTTATCACGTGGATACGTAACTAGTTTGACATCGAAGGATGCAACACAGACGATGGCAAGTAAAACTCCTCTCTCCGGGGTAGTTTGACCGTCATTCACGTGAGGCATAAATAGTGGAGCCGGTTTGGCCTTCCAGACTTCCACAAGGACACCACTCACTATCTTCACTTCTTCTGTATCTGCCGATGCTGTTTACTCCGCTTGGTCACTTTGTCAGGTTGCTTTATTCCTCTCGTCTGATGGAGGGCAGACGGAAACTTCCTCTTCCTCATCATTTTCGACTTGGAACTGTTAATCCTGGGCGTTACCTGGCAACAACAATAATAGGCATAACATTGATAACTCTCCAAAACTATAAACAATTAGAAAAACTAAAAAACAAAACATGAAAACAATAAGTAGAATTTTTCTTTCTGTTATTAGGGATCCAACTTTTTTTTATTAGAAACCACAGTATAATACTTTTGGCATGTTCAAATCCATAACCAAGAGAAACAAAAATCAGAATCTTAACAATAAGCCCTTCTTGCAACTCACATGATGAAATTGACTTAGTTTGATGCCAAGCGTCATTTAAGCACAGATCCCAGCAGAACTCATCCTTACAGTGAGTGTAATCTAGCCTCTTAGTACTTCTAAACCATATTTCTACTCACCACAAACAATTCAATTATTCAGCCAATGTATAAAATATTACATATCGAAAATCAGAACGTTGCTCCTGCTCCGTAATAAATTTATAGACATATATGTGAAGATATATAAAATTATGTGAAGATATAAAAATGTAAGAAATATGTAAAAGATATGAAACAAAATGTAACAAATCTAAAAGGTGAAAAAAAAATATAACATAAAACTATGTAGATAGGAAATGGTTGAAAGGTGTCCAAATGTGCAAAACTAAAGATTGAAACCATAGAAACTAAAAAGAAAATACAGATACCTGTTATGACGACGTAGATAATTTCACAGCAGATGGGAAAAAAACTATCCTTTAGACGCTTATTTCCCCTTAAAGTACGGAGATGGCAATGACATGCGTTGTGTAAATCTACAGATAATAATCTGCAAGGGTCGTATAGACTTTTTGAAGTCAGTAATCAACTTTTTTTTATATCATTAAGAAAACGTACAATTTGGTTAACATCTATTGCGTAGACTGACTAGCTTGGCCCATGGTTTGATGTCTCCTTGTTCCAATGTCACACAGGATCAAAATCCACTTTCCAAGTTCAATTCTCCATTCTTATACATGAGCAATGAAATATTTGGCGTTTCTCATCACAAAATAAGTATACAAGATGCATTATTGTGCTCACCTTTTTGGTAGATGCTTCCTGAATTTTGTTGGTTTTGTCTTGACCTTTATCAGACTTGTTGGTACTACAGTTGTCCTCACTACCACCAGCTGGGACCTCATCAGCCCCTGGGAAATCCCCCTCTGTAACACAAAAGGAAAAGAAATGAACAAACTGATTTAAGGGCCGGCCATACATTTCCTGTTTCCATTTAGAATTGCATTTGAAAATTTCTAACTCCATGAAAGGTCAGTAACCATGAACGGGAGAAAACTTGCAATAGTGAAGTTTCCTTTCAAGGATTCACGGGCAAAATGTGACCTGTTTTAGGCATTATTGGTTGCCACTTGAATAGTCCCACCTTCAGGAAAATCATGTCCCCATACCCCCTACACCATCCCAGCCTTTGATTGATAATATTCATACCCAGTACTGCAGATCAAAACTGTGACTTGCAATAATACTGTTACATATCGAACTTCATTTTGTTCTCAAATGTCCTCTGTTAAGACCCCAAGCAATGATTCATCCACCCACTCACCAGGATATAAATCTGTCAGGCTCTCATCTGATTGATTATTGCCTTCATCCTCTTCACTGTCACTTGGAATGAAGTCAATCCCAAGTTGTTCTTGGTCAGTTGCCTCTGTGGCCGCCATTGATTCCTCTATTAGTTTCTGTGGTTTTCTCCTTGACTTGTATTCTATTCCTTCGCTGATGCACTCTTTGTCTGAAGTGAAATGGAAGTGTGTAGTTAATTCATATACAATCAACAAGACAAATTCAGATGTACTCTTCATCTGAGGTGAAATGGAAGTGTGTAGTTAATTCATATACAATCAACAAGGACAAATTCAGATGCACTCTTCATCTGAGGTGAAATGGAAGTGTGTAGTTGATTCATATACAATCAACAAGGACCAATTCAGATGTACTCTTCATCTGAGGTGAAATGGAAGGGTCTAGTTAATTTACATACAATTAACAAGGATAAATTTAGATGCACGCTTCATCTGAAGTGAAATGGAAGTGTATAGTTAATTTATATACAATCAACAAGGACAAATTCAGATGCACTCTTCATCTGAGGTGAAATGGAAGGGTCTAGTTAATTTATATACAATTAACAAGGATAAATTTAGATATTTTTTCAAAAACAATATTTACATTTCCATGACTTATAGAAGATAATTATTTTGTTTATTATTTTTTATTGTTGTCATCTTTAATGAGGGTAATGCTGCTCAGTGCAGAAGCACTGCTTTCCAGAGGAGCCTTCAATAGAAAATACATACAATAATATGCAGTAGAAAAACGGTAAACATCCAAAAGCACAAAAAGGATGGCAAAAAGGTAGACAAACAAATATCAGACAGTTTTCATATTGTTTTTAAAATATTAACATTTGGCAAGCATTTCAAATTTGGGGGAAGACTGTTCCACGACCTGCCTCCAGAAAATTTAAAGGACCTTTCACCATTCCCAGATCTAACAGGAGCAAGTAAAACATTAACAGAGCAGCTAGATCTACTTCTGTACGAATGGCTATCTCTCAGTAGAATAGTATTATCAGCAAGGTAATCTGGAGCCAGGCCGTGGACACATTATAGGCTTAAATTAAAAATACTCCAATAAAACACCGAACAATTGGGCTGCATAGTGCTTTACATGGACTTATCATCTGTCCACATACAGTAGTTCAGCTTAGCTTGGATGACTTTCCTATACCACAGGCATCACTGAGAAAATTATTCATAACTGACAACCAATTCTAAGTGGTCAATAAATGGGGTTTAACTTCCTTTTAAAACCAAACGACTCACATCTCTTCAACTCTGTCTGATATCGTCTTCCCTTCACATGCCTCTCAACATGTTCTGGTAATTTGTTTACAAAGCGGTGAGTTAAATTACAGTACAGGTGGTTTCTGAGAGAGAGAGAGAGAGAGAAAGAGAGAGAGAATATGTTAAAACAAAAGTCGATATCCCCGACAAATATGCTGGTGAGTCTACAATTGGTCAGATTTGATGAAAGTTTTAACTTCTTTGAATATCAGAGCAGCTTCACTGAGACAATTTAAAGGATGACCTTTAGACAGATTTTAGTCTTGATATGTCAAAGTCTATATTGTTGATGACGTTTGGTTACTCAGTGCAGACCAATATGTTAATGTTCATCCATATTTATTTCATACATTCTAATTACTCAACCAAAACATTTTTATGTAAACTGTCGTATCAACAACAGAGCACCCTTAGACAAATTTCTCCTTGGCATTGTAAACAAGTTGTTTGAGACCATGTAAAATTATTTTATGTGTTGTTTTCTTCTGAGGAACTGAGCTATTGGTCTGCATATTAGAATTTATCTAGTCCAGTCACTGTAATGAATGAAAAGCAGCTGTCTGAAGGACTTGTTCTCAAAGATTAAAAGGCATACAAAATAGAAATGCAACCTGAACCGATAGCATTAGTTCTTAACAATCTATAATACATCAAAAATAATTTTGCACCCTTCAGTCATCCTTTACTTGTCTGAACTGACCCTAGCTAAACATTGGGAATAATCACAAGGGGTAAGAACTTTTTGAAGGATACTGTTAGAAACAAATAACATCTGGAAACACTGATGATACTCATTGGAGTGAATTTTGGCTACTGCTAGGTATTGGCAGGGACATATCTTCATCTTTGATTTTTCGTCCTTCTGCATCAATGACTGAACCTAAGTTGGCGTATCCGCTATGACATGAGAACTGGCAGCTTTTTCAGGCGATTAGAATATTGCCTTGGATTTTTCAGTGACATAACATGGCAATACAGCAATTTCTTTAAACAAGCACATTAACATCATTTTGAAAAATTCAAAGAGCACCAAGGCATTTTTCTACAGTGAGAGGAACACATAGAAATATGAAAGAAAACAGGAGGTTAAAGCTTTTTTTTTTCCTTAACACTTTTAATTTAAGATATATTCTCAGGCAGGTAAGCAATCAGACAGAGATATAGATAGACTGGTATGAGCCAAAATTTGTACCAATAGCATCAAAAAGTCATGCTTGAGAAATTGTCACCTCTCATAAATAATTCAACTTACTTATGATTTTTGTCTTCACGATTAACGAGATGTGGCTGATGTTGATAAAACTTATACTTCTGCCGTTCATGTAGTTTCAGAAACTTTTTTCCAGCTACATAGACTTGTAACACTTCCACTTTGGGGGGCATCTCATGTCCGGTGAGATCGCACTTTATCTGCAACAATAATATACATTAATAGTTGTGAAGGTTTCTACACGGCAGAAGTAAGAGTTTAGACCTAGCTATGACTTTAGTCGTAGCTGTAGTGTACTGTAACTGTAAGGTAGACAAAACTGGATGACTTTCAGGAACAAGTTATTCACTGGTATAACTTTGCAAGATGTTATGCAAGATGAACAGATTGCTATATAGTATAGAGATTGTTAGCATTTCTTACTTACAAAGAACCATATGGAACCATGAGGAATGGAAATAGATCTAGCCTAACTATAAAGCCCTCATATCTGGCCTATGGTAGGCCTAAGTATGAGAACTTATTTATTTGCCTTCATTTTAGCAGATACACTTTTGTTTCCATGATTTAGGATCCTAAAAGATTGGTATAAGTGAATTACCACATGATGGCTACTGTAGGGTAATGTACATTACAGAGGGCATAAACAGTGCTAAGGCCTCACTAAGGCCTACCCTACGCCGAACGTAGGCCAACAAAAAAAAACCTTACTGTAAGTCGTACGAGTGTAAGCTAGGTCTAAGTTGAACTGTGGAGACTATAGTAATGGCTAATGCATGAACCTCGTGTATGTTTGTAATGTAGCCAATCCACAAAAAAAATACCTTTTTTCCATCTTCTGTAAATGATAAGGAAGGAAACTGCAACATCAAATCATCTAGCTTCGATGAAACTTTGTCCATTATAAACACTAAAAAGAGATACAATCAATTCAACTTTTGTGTGATTTGGGTTTGACTTCAGTTTGTAAGTGGGCTAGTTGTAACTTGTACTTTGTAGTAGTAGGCTGCATTGTGCATTTTTCTCAGTGTGTGTAAATCGGGGAGCACATAAAAAAATTGTTTACCCATCGGTTTCATCTGTACACGGGAAAGTATGCAGTACATAAACCGTGATTACACTGGGAAATACATTTCCCTTGTCACAAACGTAAAGTAAAAACGCACAAAATCAATATGGCAATACAAATTATGTCAGGAAATTACCCGATCAAAGAACAGAACAAGTAGTGACGAAAGACAAAGGCAGAGCTGAGTGTTAATGGAAATATCGTCTTGCATGGGAGCTGTGGCGGACACAGCTCCCTCAAAGATAATTCTTTCTATATGAAATGTAACAGAGATCGATCTCTGTTCTGCTAATTTTCGATCATCATATGGAAGCAGTCAGGCCGGGACCCAGGGTGTGTGCCCCTTCCAGCCAACTCAGAAGTCGATCCTGGGCTACCGGCCTGGGTAAATGTATATTGCAGTTTCAGTTGCAATTTGTCTAGTTCAATGTTGTTGTCGTTCATTTCGTTTTTTCAACTGAAATATATGAACAACAACAAAAAATGTTTTCTTGTATTCATAAATATTTCCGTAACTCCTTGATACATTATTGCCGAAAAAAACACCTATCCAGCTGACCATGGTAATGTCCCGTATCATGGTCCTTGGATCAGCTTCTTTCAACCGTCGAATAACCGATTACTCGATTACATCAGGTAACTGACTTGATGAAACCAGGGTTACCCCTTTTCGCATATTGACATCTGCATAAATATGCGCAGTGCAGTCAGGTTCGTTGCCGAGTATACGTAACGAACACAAAACAGTTATTTATTCTGCCGGTTACTTTGCAGTAACGTTACTTCTGTGTAAAATTAGAAGAACGTAAAATGGAATTTGACTTTAATATTAATCAGCTGATTCGGAGCGTGATTTCGGTGTTTGATAGGACACTGCAACCGCATCATAATGTTGGGTAAGCTCCTATCATGTTACTATACGGGGTAGTACTGCTGGCTAGCTACATAATTATAGTGTTAATTCTCAGTTTGGGCAGTGTGTTATTCAGCTATGTTATAGCTGGTACACTGGTAGCCATTCCGCTACGAATGTTTATTGAGTGTAAATCAAAATTGCCATCTTATAATTATAAGCTTTGGTAATATTGGGTAATTGTGACCTGTGGTTAATTAGTTACGTAGTCATTGCATTGTACCTAACAACTTTGAAGCAGCAGCCTTGAAAAAGTTTGGCTACGGTAGTACGGTGTCCGTATAGGGAGTCTAGTCATATGCAGAGAAGTGCCAAAAAGTTCAATGTATCATGATTGCTGTTGTGGTTACACTGTCGGTTTATTTTTGCATCTAGGTAAGTTCAGTACGAGGAGAAACGCCAAAAATGAACAAATTTAAATGTTTTATGATTTTGTGGCTATATAAACCGTCAGGACAGTTCATGTTTTGCCATTCCTTTTAAGATGAACCCATCATTGCATTCTTATAATTGTGGCTATGGGCCCTAATTGAAACTACAATTCGTTTGTGATGATATTACTAAACACATTACCAGATTCTATTTCTTATTTTAACTTGACCCTTTTGGGAAAGGGAAATTTCTGAAGAGTAATTTGTTTACCTAGTTTTGCGACGGTGTAGCCAGCTACAGCGTGGAGCTTTGTTTTGCCTTAGTTACATGTGTATCAACTATGATCAGTTTGGATGCAAAGAAGCAGTGGTTAAACTTAGGAAGACACTGAATAGTCCTCAGCAAAATTAGGGGTAGCCTAGATATGCATTGAAAAAATCCTGATACCTTGCACATTTTCAGTGAAAATTTCAGCAAATGGTAAATAAATATATATACTCTCACATTGTTGTACTGTAAGCAACAAAATGTGGCTATATATGGATGCATATATATATACTCACACGTCGATATATATATACTCACACATCGATCCAAATCTAATAAGAAACCAACACAAGTTGAATTTAAAGAATTTCAGGGGCACAGAGGGAATTTGTCATGTTTTTTTGCCCATCAACATTGAATTAACAGTTAAACAATCACTACTCATCATATTGTTGTACTGATTTAATTAGATCTTCTGTGCTTTAAAGTGAAGCTGAAACAGGTCGCATTTTTCAAAGAATGCCACAGTTCAGCTGTAGCAAAATTTTGCATTCAAAGTGTTGCATTCATTGAAACAATGCTCTCAAGATGAACTACAGTCATTAAATTCATGATAACCAAAGGTACCATACTGATGATCAACTCAACTGTTAAAGCTCAATGAAAGGAAAGATTGCTATAAAACTATCAGGGGGTTTGGTTGTGCAATATGACATTAACTATAGAAAGTTACTGTCCTTAAGGATGTATTACTACAAACCACTCAGGACTACCACCACCCCTCTCCAGTCCTGGTTAAGCTGGATAGCAGTTCTGTAATACCTGTATAATATGTTAGTTCACATATGGCACCCAACAGTAGAAGCCATCTTCATTAACCCTGTTTGGGGGCAATAGGAAATGATCATGTTAGCCTCTCCTATCCCTACCAAGCATCCAAAATAAACAGTGATGGCACTTTCTCTTTTTTGGCCTGACTGCAAAGGAAATAACTTGAGGCGTTCCTAGATGTTCAACAGATGGACAAATTGTGAGGGCGCATTCCTTATTGTGTTTGAAGATGTGTTCTGTCGGTCTTGATATAATGATCATATTAGGCAATTGTTGTTGTTCTCTTACAGGGACAATACCTCAAAGCAAAATTTGGAGGTTGTCATCGATGCGATGGGAAAAGCGTCCGCAAAGGTAAAGTTTTATGCATTGCAGTTTGCAATACATACATTAGCACATGTATGTGCACAAGGTATTTTGTAAGTGTGTTTGAACAATAGTTTCTAAGAGTTGTTTTACAAGGCCAAAGTTTCTCGTCTTTAAGCTCTGATGGTAAATATGCACAAAAATCTCAGTCCGTGCAAAACTTATCCCCAGTTTCCGATGTGCTTGCAAACTTGAAACCGGACACTCAGCCACTTTTAATGGTTGTAATCAAAGTTATTACAGCCCGGTAGCTCCAAAATGATACTTTTGACTGTGACAGAGCTATACAGTCAAGCATTTGTAGCTTTACTGACCAGAGGAAAACAAAGTTAATGTTTTTCAGTCATTGCCAAGTTTGTGTTCAGTCCATAAAAGAGATATCTATCGCCAAGAAGCCCTGTGCAGTAATGGTCACAGTCGATCTGTGAAGTTTCTCAAAAATCTTAAATACCTTATATTTATACCTATTGATATTCATGAATATATAATATACATTAAAAACCAAAAGGTTTGAAATTCTATGAGTACGAAAGAGGTTTTCATTTTGTACTTCATAAGCACAAGGTCTTGCTGGTGCCATCACATAATACATATATATAACAAAAGGTTTGAATTCTATGAGTACAAAAGAGGTTTTTATTTTGTACTTCATAGGCACAAGGTCTCGGTGGTGCCATCACTACAGCATACAAAATGAGATATTCAGATCATCGCTTGTACGTCATGAAGGAATCTCACTCTAATAGGTAAGATGGAGTGAGGAGGATGGAGGGGAGGGTAGGGGAATGATTGCAACAAGCTGTGTTGTATCCACTAAGTGTAATAAAGAAGGATGGAGGAGCCTGGAGGGGGAAGGGGTGAAGTTTTGTTTTAACCACTTGGTTGAGTAAGCAGGAAGATCCAGAGAAATTGTTGTGAGGGGCAGAAATTAGTGGTTAAGTCACTGACTGGAGTGAAGAGAATGGAAGGAAAATAGGATTGAGGGTCGGGGGTGGGGGGTAGAGTAAGATAAGATCTCCAGTCATAGGCCTACTTAAAAAATTTCCTTTAATATATAACGTGTACCAATTATGCTTGTCCTGAGCCATTACTCCCCCCCCCCCCCCTCCTCCTTTTCCCCTTTTCTTCCTCTTTCACTTGGTTTATTTAGATTTTTTCTATTTGCTTCACTCGTGCAGCCCCCCCCCCTTTTTTTTTGAGTTGTTCT
>JAAAKB020256457.1:0-10443 GCA_010014835.2 Apostichopus leukothele | reverse complement strand
CTGTTTCGTGAGACAGAGACACTTCAAGTTAGCGTGCCTCGTAGTGCGGTTTGTAAAAAGATGAAAATAGCGAAGGCATGTAAGTGGTTGGCAGGTGAAATTTGCGGGGGGTGAGTGGGGATGGGGGAGGCACTGGTGAATTTTTGACCTTATGTAGCCAAATATTGCCGTGGGCTTTTTCATTTGTCTTTTTTATTTTCGGTTTTGTCTTCCTGTTTTTTTAGTGTAACAAACTATGCAACGTTTTATGGAAAAGGCAAAGATAATCCTCTGGGTGCTGACGATGGTCGTGTCTCTATGGAAACCAACTTTACAAGATGAAATACTTTGTGAAGAGACATATGAACTTCAAAGTACTTTAGAAACAGTGATCGTGACGTCACCGCAGTACCCGAGTGAATACCTACCCAGGACGAGTTGCTCATTCACTTTCAAGGCTAAAAGTTGTAAGACATTGCAGTTTTCTTCTTTCTTGTTGCTTGTTGTCGTAGTTTTGCTACTCCTATGCAGGTACCGAGGTGCGCACCAGGGGTACAACCACGATTTTTTGTACGCACGGAGGGGGGGGGGGGGATAAGATGTAAATGTCGTCGAGGTGAGGACTCTAAAGGAAGGATTGGCCCCTCCTCCTTTAGAAACGTTTGTTAATTGTAGGGCGCGCGAAGTGATGCGTTACTGTGCCCTTGGGGTGAGGAGTAATTAGTGGATGGTCCCTCCCCTGTGAGAAAGTTTGATATGTTTCAGGGTGTTTATATTCAAAAGATGGTAATGTTTTGAGACTCTTCAAGCTAATGTACTTATCACTGTAATATTGTGTCAATGTTCAAGAGTTTTCCACATCGGTTAGGCTAGTCTGCCCCCAATATAAACGTTCTTGAAGATGGATCTAGAAAATTGTGAAAAACTAGATGGAACGACGTTTTAAGAAGTCACATGACGACGAAGAGCTCTATTGATTGGTGAATCGACAATTATGGTAGGCTTACGTCATAGTCCTCCAACTTCATTCTTTTGATTCTTCTTTTTCAGATCACAGGTTGAGAATAATATTTGATGTCTTTGAATTAGAGAGAGCGAATAACTATGGTAGCTGTAGCTATGACTACCTCGAACTTCACGACGGTGTTTCGGCAGATGCACCGAGCTTTGGTGTCTGGTGTGGTCAAATAGCGCCGCCTATCATCATCAGTACCAGGACTCGGCTGTTCTTGTCATTCTTGACCGATGGATCTATCCAGGAAGTTGGGTTTTCCGCCACGGTTACCATGGTTAACTCTAGTTATGTTGGTGAGTTTACCCGGGCGTCTCTTGAAAACGACTTCAAGCAAGTTTATAAACCATTGGTGTTTATACGTTTAAAGAAGAATTTCTATTGTGTTGTATACAGACCGTTAAATATCACCGTTATCGGTTCAATTTGTGTTCCTATAAAACGTTTAATTTTGATTAAACATATTTAATTTACTTCTGTCTTTAAGGGATAAAATTTTAATATTAAATGATCCTCATCTGAACAGTTATGGGCCTGGACTATTTAGTCTAATGTAACGATTATTGTAAAAACGTCAGATGAAACACAAAAACTCAGTAGGAAACAAAAGTTTTAAAAAAACAAAGCAGTTTTAAATGCATTAAAAATATTGTAAAAGAAAAATGGAGTTGGATGCCACAGATGCTGTGTTATTCATATGAAGTTATAATTTGTTCCCTATCTGATATGAAATATAGTTAGTCAATATAATAATACATATATATTCTTTTTAGTATCGTTTAGTACGGGTGTTTTTTATATTGTTGCTTTTGGCTTTTACATTTTTTGCCTTATTGGTTCTATAAATTTAATATTTTGGTTTTTGTTACTATTCGTTTTTAGGTCTTACATTTGTAAAGCACTTTGAGCAGCTTTGCTGATTATGCGCTATATAAATATTACTTATTATTATTATTATAGATTGAGAGTTGATCACTACAAGTACATACGAATATCATTTCGGAATTAATGAAGCAGAGATCTGACAAACTATATTTTACCAGTTTCAAATCTTAATCAGACTTATTGATTTTTTTAACACCAGGCCAAACTGCTCAGCTGAAACGTGATTTAGTCGATCACCTAGTGCGTCTGTATGCATTTAATTCCTAAGTGCTCACAAGTTTGCGAGTGCTACTCTGTATACAGTGTTTCTTTGATTCTGTATTGACAGTGTCGATCGTGCAGATAAGGTTCGATATGATAACATCCTCCTCTGTAGAAATCCCCCTTTTGTTTTATCATTACTTATACTCACAGATGCCTGCAACCATGACATTGCAAATGGTAACGATGATACCAGCATCATCGCGGAATGTGAATGTTACTTGGGTGGAAGAGCCAAGTGGAAAAGTGTTTCCTGTAGGTGACTGTACTACATTCACAGCTTGCCCTGGGAAGTTTGTCAGAGATGGAACAGGCACATCGAAAACCGCAAAGTTACCATTGGTGAAGGCAAGATATGCATTTGCAGGGCAGTTGGTGAGCAGAGGATTTACTCCTGTGAAAGAAAAAAGTTTAAAAAAAACTGGACAAGTTAAAATGAAACTAGAAAGAATTACAAGTCAGACTAATTCTGAGGAGTGGAATTCTGTTGGATTGTGGGCTCAGTCCTTTCGGAAGATCGTGGGTTTTGGGTCTGAACGATTTCAGACTTCTGCATGCTTTTACGACTTGTTGTAAAAGCAATCGTTTAAACATAATTCTAACAGAGAGATGGCTGTACTACTAATTTCAGTGGGATCCCTAAGTTCTTTCCAGACGTCAAAATGTTGAACTTCAGTTTTCGGGGCTTTGTCAAATGCAGATCCATGATAGTTATTTGTTTAAACATGAAGTCCATGGTCCAAGCTAGCTTTGATGTATGCTGAGCACCGATTCTGAGGGGTGGGTGTCGGGCTGGCAGTCCACGGGCTTAGTCCTTCCGGAAGGTCCCGAGTCGTGGATATAACAGTTTGCGTACTGCTGGTTTATAACTGGTTATTCTCTTTAATCATTTCATTGCAAACGATTTGAACATTACACTCACCAATGGGAAGACAGGTTGGAATATTCCCTTGCAGAAAGCAGAATTCACCATCAGTTGGACAAGAAGCTGCAGTACATACACCTACCAAGATAAAACACCAAAAAAAATTAGTCATCTGCATGAGTGTTGAGCTATAGCAATAGCAATGCTATTTCAGAATAGTCAAAATGTTGTTGTTGTTGTTGTTTTTTTTTTGTGGGTGCGGGTGTGTGTTTGTATGTTTTTAAAACATAGACATTTGATAGATCCCAGCCTAAGGAATACCTGGTACATGGAACTGTCTAATTGGTGGCTCAATATTTGGTTTTTATAGTATCAGTCAACATGAGGCTGCTTTCATCCAATCCTGCTGGGATTCCCTTCTCATTTTCACTATGTACCAAAATAATTTCCTTACCGTCACAGACGACAACGGACGGGTTCACTGCACCTTCTGTACAGACTACTCCAGCTCCACAAGGGTTAGGGTTACAATAGTCTATATCTGTAATGAAAAGACATATAATGAAAACACATGCAATGAAAAGACATACAATGAAAACACATGCAATAAAAACACATACAATAAAAACATATGCAATAAAAACACATACAATAAAAACACATGCAATGAAAACACATGCAATAAAACATATGCAATAAAAACACATACAATAAAAACACATGCAATAAAAACACATACAATAAAAACACATGCAATGAAAACACATGCAATGAAAACACATGCAATAAAAACACATACAATGAAAACAAATGCAATAAAAACACTTACAATAAAAACACATACAATGAAAAAACATGCAATGAAAACACTTACAATAAAAACACATACAATGAAAACACTTGCAATAAAAACACATGCAATAAAAACACATACAATGAAGTAATACTGTTACTCATTTCAGGGTCACATACTGCAAAAAAAAAGGGGAGGGGGGGGGGAGTTATTGTATTGTGACAAATATAGCATATAGTATATAGTGCTGCTAAATATTGCAATGCATTTCTAACTTTCTTACAAACATGACGAGAATTTGGCCCATTAACATATAGGTTCCAATTTTCAGCTCTCTTGACCTCAACATACTGCAACTTTATCTCTCCTGCAAACAGACTGGGATCGGTGAGTTTGGAAGAGTTGATTTGTTCACATCTTGCCATGTCTGCCTTGAAATGCCCATCAATTTTGCCAGAACTACTTGTAAGAGCTTGCTATTGTTTGATTCTACCGTATAATTACACATACAACATGTACAGTGCCTAGAGCCATCTCCCATTATAGCTATTATTCTGCTGCAGGTTTTGGTTACACATATTTTGCAGAGATTAGATAGAGTAGGTTCTAGATACTCTAGCTTCTAGATACTTCTAGAAAAGTTTAGAATTTTTATAAAGAATTTTGATATGAATTCTTTTTTCTACTTCCCAAAACATATCTTTTAACTAATATGGAAGTTTGATAGATTTGCATCGTACAACTCTATAAAACATTCGCATGATCAAGTTTATTGTTACGTTATTATTGTGACCGTATAGCATGGGGAAACTGCACAAAACCTGATATTGATATGGCTACTAGCTGTGTGATGAGTTGCTAATAGACCGATAGGCAGCTCAATTAAGTGCGAAAAGATGGGACTGATCACTCAGCTAACCAACTGGAAGAAACCTACCGTTCAGTACAAACGGCGGGTTTTGGGGTGCAACCTATATCTAATGGACACTTTCCCTGCCTGAATGTGTCTCATCGCCTCATCTCTTCTGAATTTGTTGCCTAAAGTTACTATGAAATACTTCAGAATTTTCAAGGGTTGGATATTTTAAATTTATCTTTACCAAAATACACGCAAGGAATAAGACAAATGGATTCCTTACCAACAAAGACGTTTATAACGCAAGTAGCGACGTTTCCTGCGGTGTCAGAAAATCTGTATATCACAGACGAGGGGCCTTCTGGGAAAGAACTATCAGCAGGAAGACCGGTGACACTGACAGAGGGTACACCTCTGTTATCTGTTGCCGTGGGAACAGGGATGTCCACAAAAAATGGAGTGGCTGTATTAGCGAGTATCGTTCGTACTATAGTATCTGTTGGACATCCAGAGATCACTGGAGCTGTTGTATCAGCTGATGACAGAAGGAAAATTAGAAATAAAGAAGGAGTTTGATGTAAATTAATTTTCCTTTTATAAAGTGACTTGCACAATCTGTGTCAAACACAATTATATATAACATATATAATTTTCAGAGTGCTTCATTTCTCTCGTAACACAATCTCTGTCAGTTTGTCAATGAAATTGGAGACTATCCTCAGTCACACAGTATGCAAAGTTCCAAGGATTCTAACAATGGAACCTCCACCCCCACTCCACCCTCTCACTAATAAAAAATAAACCAATCACTTGATTGATAAGAATAGGCGGTATCTATGGTTGGTAGATGTCTTATGGGGCAGAGACATGGACAACTACCAAGAGGTTACAAAAGAAGCCGAGAGTGACAGAGAGAGAGCAATGGAAAAAATTATGAGGGGTGTAACAAGAAAGGATAAAGTCAGAAACCAGGATTTGAGAAACCGTACAGGCATTTTGGATATTATCCAAGACATAAAGCAAAAGAAGTGGAGATGGGCAGGGCATATAGCTAGATGTCAGTATAAGCAAGAGATGGACGCATAAATTGACAGATTGGAAAACAAGGGGTTATGTTAGAGGCAGAGGTAGGCAGAGGTAGGCAGAGGTAGGAGATGGATGGATGACATAAGAAAATATGGTGGGGTCACATGGAAGAGAACAGCTCAGGACAGAGTTAATTGGAAAATTGATGAAGAGGCCTTCCTTCTTCAGTGGAGCCAAATAGGCTAGATAAGAGAAGATGGTTGGTAGATGTAGCACAGAAAAAGAAAATAATAGTTCAGAGAAGAACTGGTCATTTGCTTTCGACTGATAGGGAACAAAATCTTTGTTAAGCTGTGCTTCCCATTACCGTTCTTTTCCTTGCCCTCTTTCTCCATCATTTTCCTTTTCCTTCCAACCACACCCCACTCCACCCCACCCTATTTGGCCCTACTCTCTCCTCCCTGATCTATTCTCACATGATGGCTTTAGAAAGGGCAACATCTACAATCATGTATGATTAAATATCGAGATGAGATGTAAAAAACAGTACATTAAAGACAAGAGATACTCACGTATATCTTGACAAAAGAATCCATTATTTAACTCAAAACAAGTCTGCTGGCCAGGGGTGCAAGGATTTGACTCACAAGGGGAAGCTGCAATAGATAAACACAAAAACAAATACATAAAACAGGTACATCTATGACAACATTAATACCTGTCTTACCTTCACAATGCTGCAGGCCATCTATCATCATGTCCACTGGACAAGTATCACAAAACAGTCTAACACAAATAGTGTTATTCTAGCCACAGATATCAGCCGCTAACAGCCTAAGGGTTATTAACCTGTTACACTGGATCACATATTAATTCATTTGGCTGGTGGTATAATATTAACTGGTGTATGGAATCACAGACACTGGCTCTAGAGCCAATCATCAGTACCCATGGTCAGCTATATTTATCTGTTAGCCTGGAGCACAAATAAATACACTCACTGCCCAGCTAGCTAATCTTCGATAATCGTGACTTAATGTCCTGAATCAAACATAACTCTAAACAGTTTTCAGGGTCATTCATGGTTTTTATGCTAGGAACAGAAATAAAATACATCAGACCAGTTCTATTCTAGTTTATAGCAACTGTCATAGCTTTACACATATTACACGACATATATAAAGAGAGCAGCAGTAACAATGATATACTGCACCATGCTATGCAGTTCTATTACAATCAAGGATGAGAAAAAACTTCCATTTTGTCTTTTTTGCCAAAAGAAAACTACCACAGAGCCAACTAAATATGCTACAAAGACTACTACCCCAAAATCATCAGTAAAGAGGAAGAGATTTAAGTTAGTCATATTTCCCTTTACCTGTAGGAGTACAAACTGCTGATGGAGGAGTCTGACCATCTGAAGTACAGATTTCGTTGACATTGCACACGCTTGGATTGCAAACGTCCTGGACTGTAAATGATGTCAGAGAGAGACAGGGTGAGTGAGGGATGTTAAAATACATCCGAAAAAATGGACAGAGATAGTGATGAAATATTTGAAATCGACATTTAGCCCGGCTTAATACCTGGAATCAAGAAGTTCATTCATTCATTGAGTAAAAGATTGAGAGGGAATGTCAATATATGTGATGTGATATATATATGATGTATGTGATGATGTATGTGATGATGTGATGTGATGATGATGTGATGATGTGATATATGTGATATATGTGATGTATGTGATGATTTATGTGATGATGTATGTGATATATGTGATATATGTGATGATTTATGTGATGATGTATGTGATGATGTGATGTGATGATGAAGTGATGTATGTGATGATGTGATATATGAGATATATGTGATGATTTATGTGATGATTTATGTGATGTATGTGATATATGTGATGTATGTACCTCTCGATATATGTGTTGTACCTGTGATGTACCAGAGGACCTATTACGAGACAATGCCTTTTAAAGTTCAAGATGTTACCATAGCAACACAAAACTTCCACCCAGTTTGATTTGTATTTCAACCTGTCCTCAATATGTTTCTCCCAAAGTCAAACAATGATTGAAAGTTTGAAAAACTATGTCTAAATCGTCACAATCCAGTAAATAAATTTCATGGTAGGTATAGCTTCCATATCTCAGTTCAGTTTGTTATTTTTTGGCTCAATGGAAAGAATGAATTGAAATGCATGGCCCCACATTATTGTTTCACAAACTTTCTTGTTGTACTTGTTATATTGATACTAACTCAGAGGATAGTATTTTGCGACTGATTTCATCGAGGCCTCACACATTTACTTCAGATACACTCTTTTTCCGACTACACCGAACAGAAATCGAAAGCTTTGCCGCTTTTTAGTGAAGGTATTTCTAAGGAAAATATAATATAAAATAGTAATATTGTTTTTCGAAAATATTTAAAATATACATACTGTAAGTGGATGTTGTTTAGACAATGAAAAGGCTAGGAATTAAAGAAAATGGCAAAAATTGTGTTTTGATTATTGGGTAAAAAATGTCAGTTTAAGCATTATAAACTCACCAACAGTTATAGAAAACTGACAGGTGGCAAAGTTGCCATAGTTATCTACGAATGTGTAGCTAATCTCTGTTATTCCAATCGGGTAAAAATTGTTTGCGTTAACACCAGAGACCTGTATCAGGATGGGCATCTCCATGGAATTGTCTGTAGCTGTCGGTGTATCGAGAATGACCTCAGCTCCAAACTCAGTGTTGAGTATAAGCAATGGCATGTCACTTGAGCAACTGGATATTGTAGGAGGTGTAGAGTCCACTAATTAAGAGGAAAGAAAAAGCAGTTTGAAAGGGTTACCATTGTTCAGGGATAAAGACAGATTTGACTGCAAACTTGCTGCACCAAAAGGCTGAAAATTTCATGCTGGATATAAGAAACGTTTTCAATTTTTATATTTTCATTCATTCATTAATCATTCATTCATGTATTCATTCATTCATGCATTCATTCATTCATTCATTGATTCAAAGAACTTTATTTCAGTCTCTTTTGAAAATAAAAAACATGATAATACACAGAACATGATCATTTTGCTGGATATAAGAAACATTTTCAAATTTTATATTATCTTTCATTCACTCATTCATTCATTAATTAATTAATTCATTCATTCATGCATTCATTCATTCAAAGAACAAAGAACATGATCAGTTTAAAGAGAAAGAGACTGAAGAGTACCCACAAGACGCTTGGAGTCGCTTATAAACGTGAACACCCCTTGCTAGCTATGAAATAAAACATGTTTCACAGATCAAAACAGCAACCACCACAATTTCAAACCTATTGTCTTTCATTTAAGAGATTGTGTTTAGCTCAGAATATAGAGACATTTAATGATTTTTAGAAGATGAAGAATGTTTTGATGTATTTACAAATCTGTTCAACTTTATTAAGTCTTCTTTTTTGATGTGCAATAATTGTTTATTTATTCTCACCTTCCACCGTTATGATCACCCGGCAAAACGATCTTAACCCGACTGAATCGGTGAAGGTGTAAATAGTGGTACTGAGACCGACGGGAAAGACAGAACCGCTCCTTGTTCCGTCGACAGACAGAGTCACGTCTAGACCTGAATTATCTGTGGCGGAGGGCTCAGGAAATGTCACCACGGCTTGGTTGGCCATGGCAGATGCAAAAGCCATTGCCGTTGGTTCACAGGACATAACAACAGGGGGTGTGGTATCCACTATAAAAAGCAAAAAAAAACGAAAAGAACACAGGGGGTTAAAAAGTCTCAATACCTCCCGCTTGGAACGTTACCTTCTTTTCTTGGGGGGCCCCCTGCAAAAAAAATTTCAATAATTTCATGCATCATATTCATATAAACAGTGCACTCACAGGTGACTGCAATTGTGAAAGTACAGCTACCCAGGTTGCCCGCAGCATCAGCGTATTGGAAAGTAACAAACTCTGGTAAAACCGATGCAGGGAAGAGTCCACCACTAGGCATACCAATAGCTGCAACTAACGTAGGCGTCAGCCCTGAGTCATCGCTAACAATGGGATCCGCATAGTTGACCACCACAGATGGCATTCCTGCTGCAACAAATTCCTCGATTGGATCAGGACATGTGACCACGGGAGCGGTTGTATCAACTGAAGGGAAAATGAAAAAATTAACTTCAAATAAACCAAAAGTCATATGGGATGGATGTGAGACAAGTGAAACTAAAGAGAAATAATACCCCTCTACTTCCCCCACCCCTATCCCTATGTTTCCATCCCCAACCTTCATGTATCCCTCATTAGCCCTTCCATCAGTTCACACTCTTAGCCCTCTTCCCTCTCCCTCTCCCCATCACCCCGCCCTCTCTCTTTATCTCTCTCACTCTGCTATCTCTTCCTCTGTTTACCCACCCTAATACCTACTATTTCCCTCTGTCCATCCCTATTTTCCCTCACTCCCTATTTCACCTCTCACAATTCTCATTTCCCCCTCCTTCATCCCCTTCGTACCCTTAGACGAGACCCACCATACGTTCGACATTCATTTCCATCCACATCTTTACTTTTTTTTTATAAACTCACGTTGCACCAGAACTGAAAATTGACATGTGACAAAGTTGCCATTTCCATCCGTGTATGTGAACGACAGGGCTGTGTTCCCCACGGGAAATATTTGCTGGTCCGGCACATTCTGGGAAACAAGTGTTGGGAGCAATCCTGTGTCATCCGTAACCTGCAGGACAGGAAGATCTACGAAGACTGG